>JAXGGA010003925.1:0-95293 GCA_038373865.1 Uloborus plumipes | reverse complement strand
AAAAGGGGGCCCACTTACCCTAACCAAACCAATGTACATGTTAAGCTTCTACAGATGGGTTTTCATTTTAAAGGGAAACTATTTGTGTATATATTATTATTACTCTATCGTCATTTATGTATGTTTGTCTTAATTATTTGCTTATTAACACCTAACATTTGTTCATTCACATTTATATGTAAATATTGTATTTTGGTGAGTAACGATCAGCGTAGAATGTATGATTTCTGAGCTGCACTCAAGAAAATAAAAAATGTATATGTTATATATTCCTGTTCCACAATACTATTTATCGTCGGTTGTTGGAGTCTGAAGAGGACTACTTCTGCCAAAACATAATTCTTAGTTCGTGCGAGATGGGGGTGGGTTTATTATTATTACTGTAACGTCATTTATGCATGATTGTATTTATTATTTGCTCATTAGCCGCCTAATATTCATTCATTTCTATTTTTATGCAAAGATTGTGTTCTTTTTAAATTTCTTTTTATAATAATCAGAGCGAATGTATGAATTGTATGCTATAAATGAATGCTTGTAACATACAGGGGCGGATCCAGCTTCCGGTACAGGAGACGGTCATTTTCAGAAAGGAAAGGGTCAAAGTGCACTTTTTGTGCGTAAACGGTATTTGGCCATTTTTTCGAAATATGAGTGTTAAAAATGCAAATTTAGGCCACATTTGGTCTTTTAAGGGAGGGGTCATAAGCCCCCCCCCCTCTGAGTCCGCACATGGAAACAAATATCCCAGTTACACAATGTTATCGTCTATTATTGGTGTCTGATGAGAACTACTTTCGGGAAATTAAAGTTGGTTAGGACCACCAAGCGCTATGTTGGGTCCTTTGTCAGTTTGGTCATCCCCCATCAATATTTATTAAATTTATCCTACTCCAACTCCGAGTCGGGTCAGCTCTATTACCACGCCCCGACTGGGTTTTCTAACTAGGCTGACTAGGCCTCTCATCGGACCTGCGGCCTTGGTACTCTGTAGCGGGGGAGGGTCTCAAAAGAAAAATAGGCAAGCAAAAAACTAAAAATGTTAATAAACATTCTCAAACTAAAGCTTCCAGTTGAATTTAAATAACTAATGGGCCTTATTTTAAGAATTTTCTCGTGGGGGGGGGGGAGAGAAAAACGTCTATTTTCAAATAGCTACAGCGAGCTTACTTTTTGTGCTACAAAAAAGTTGTAGCGATAAAAGTTGTGGGAAATTTAATCTTCTTTAACTTTTGTATTTAATTATTTTTGCTAACGTTTACCATTTCTGAGATATGTCGAAGAAACCACAAAAAGTCATGAATTTTTGCGGTTTTTCGCCCTCCCAAAAGTTTTCCCGGGGTCTTCGTGTTGGATAACTTGATTTTTTCTTGTTGACACCAATATGTACAAGTTAAAAAAATAAATCTTCTACCCCATTTTTTACAAGATAAAATGTATATATTTATTGGACTGTATGCAAAGTGACAGGAGTAGCCTAGAATGGTAGCATAAGTTGGTCTTCGCATCCTATAAGCTTCGGTCCAGTACTTTATCTTATTATTAAGTGTCAGATTGGGAGCGCAATCTTATGTAAAACTCTCATTAAATCTTGCAGTTCTTTCTGTGTTTTTATTTATTTATTTTTCAACACCAGCAATGACTTTTTTTTTACTGGTCTAAAGTTTACCCGACTGCTATTATTTGAGGAATAACAACTTTGTTCTTATTTCGAAATATTTACAAGTGATTAGGAGTGAGTTCTGGGATGGAATTTAGCATTACCCAAGCAGAGAACTGCAATAAGATAAATACGGGAGAAGCAGCATTTTAACATTTCGACAAAATTTATTAAAAACGTGGGAAAAAAACAGGAAATTGCAAAAACGTCTACGCATTTGTGGAAGAGAAATTAGAGAAGAGAGAGAAATTATACCACAGATCTCAAAAAATTTTAAGTGAATTTTATGCGCCCAATGGCACCTTTTCTGCCCTACCAGTTATTATCGAAACTAAAAAAAAATAAATTGATTAATTAATAATTCTGCTAAAAATCACAAAGAAGTCCATTTATTTCAAACTTCAACGCAATTGCGGCAGATCAAGAAGTTAACCAAAATATTTCAAATTTTTTGGATGCACTTTGCTTCCCCAATGACACCTTTTCCGCAAACCCATCATTGAAATAAAAAAAGTCCTTTTCGGCCCACCCTAGTGTACAATGACCCTTAGAAGACAATGAACGTAGAGCCAAAAATGAACCAGTTTTGTAAAGCTAAGGAAATGCTTAATTCTCTTGGTTCGTCAAAGGAATTTGGTAAATTTTGTCCGAAATAGCCATGTTTACGTGTTTAGATAACTTAACCCATTTATGCCCAGTAGCCTAAAAACGGGACGCTTGTTAGTTATTGCATACAAAAACCTGTAATGGGTATATCCTTTTCATAAAGCTGTTTTCACAAGTTAAGTAGTCCTTCTTCTTGAGAAAACCAGTTAGAGCTACTATTTGGACCTCAGAGTTTATTTATTGACAGCTATTTTCAGACAAATCAGTCAAGCAACGATCCAGCATGCGTAGCCACAGAAAGTAATTTTTTTGCGAACTTATTTTTCATAAAATTAAACTATTTTTTTAAAATGATTTGTTTAAAATTAATCACAGATGCCTTCTGTAATGTTACTTTGCAAATATAAAGTTAAGTAAGGTCGTATTTTGTTCACATATCTGCTAAATATCCCATAAACAGGACGTTAAATAACCTAATAAATATGGCAACGGCGAACTATTTTAAGCCTAAAATGTATGTAAACCATTTCAACTAAGAGTTTTAAGCAGGTAAAAATTGAAAAAAAAAAATTGTTAAAAAAAAACTTGGGCATAAATGGGTTAACATGAGATTTACGTACTGTCAACATCAAGCGAAAGGGCAGCTTTTTAACTTGGTTCTACTTTAACCAGTCCACATAACGACAAGTAGACCAAAAAATGGTATAATTTAAGGCAGGGATGCACAACTTTTTTCAGTGAAGGGCCACATACGTAACACGAGTTCTGTTGGAGGGCCACATTCAAGTCCGTCATTTGGAGGGAACATGAAGGGTAATTGGTAATTGCCCCTCTCCTTTGCTTTGAGAATTTGTCACGATTTTTTTAAAAATAAATATTGTGTATATAATTTGCATTGAGTACATCCTCTGTCCCCTGGAAAATTAAAAAAGTGACTGGCTTGGTAGCATGCACCAGTATTTTGCTGATGTTAATAAATGTAAGAAAATTTATACTTATTGAAATATTGACTCTTTTCACTAAATGACTTCTTGGGAAAAAATAATAAAACACAAAACTGCAAAATGTTGCATATTTTTGATTCAGATTAAAAATATCTCTTTTTCAGTGAAGAAAATGTTATGAGTTTCTGATGCTTAGATAGCCTTTCTTACCACAACTGCTTATAGTAGGTTGGGCGGAAAAATACTTTTTTTAAATTTCGATGATGGCTAGTGCTTTAAAGATGCCATTGGGGGAGCAAAGTGCACGTAAAAAATTTTGAAATTTTTTGGTCAATTTCTTGATCTGCCGCTATGTCGTTGATGCAGTTTTTTGAGAATTTTCGGAAATTATTTTTAAAAAAATGTTTAGCACCTAATATCTGAAAAAGCCTTACACGTAACAAACAATGTAGTTATTTCTGATAAGTACGGCGAAAACCGCATTTTAACGTTTTGACAAATTTAATTTAAAACGTAGAAAAAAAAACAGGAAATTGTCAAATCTTCTAAGCATTTGTGGAGAAGGAAGGAATTATACCACAGACCTCAATTTTTGTATGGAATTTCTATGCCCCCAATGCAGGGTCGTAACCAGACTTTTGTTTCGGGGACGGTTTTACGAAACACCTTTTTCCCAAAATCTGTACTATCAGTTAAATTAACCCATTAATGCCTGACATTTTTTTTTTCCAAAGATATTTTGTATACTGGTTACAAACAGTGTTTAATGGACAGGAAAAATAATAAAAAAAATATCATGTAAAAGATAATTTTTTTATTGAGGAAAGAAAAATCGTCCCTCAATAGTTACGATAGACCCCAGAGGGTACAAACTTTTTTTACTAAAATTTTTTTCTGCCTACGATATAATATTTAAAAAGACATTTTATAAGAAGAAATAAAATCAGCAATTAACATAAACTGGGAAGATGGGAATAACTTTGAAAACTTAGCTTTTTTTCTTGATATTGTGTACGATGTCATTTTTGATAAAGATCATATTAAAACTGCTACAAAATACACTTTACAATGGTTATGTGCTGCAATCTGTTAATAAAGAATTAAAACAATACCAAGGTACTAATTGAATACTATTATTTGGTTGAAATGTTCCTTTGGGGGAAATTCAGACCCTTTTTTGGACCGTCCCTAAAAAGGGACGCTAGGCATTAACCCTTCACTGCACGATTTTTTATATTTTCATGAAAAAAATCATTTGTTACCTTTTAAATAGCCCTGAGTTCAGGAAAAATGAAGAAAAAAATTAATCTTAAAAATGTGCACCAAAAATGATGTTTTAATTGTTTGTTCTATATATGGCACATAGCATATGCTTTATATACCGATAAGTGTAATAATCTACAATGTGTTTTGTGCCATAAGTGGTATAAACAAATTTTCCACTAAGTGTATCTAAACATTTTTAGAACAAAGGAAATAATGACTAAGCACACTTCTAACGGAAATGCAGACACTCTTTCTTTCAAAAGCAAGAACTGTAATACCTAGACTAGTACAACTAACTAGTGCTTAAAAATCACACTAAACCGTTATAGCAATGTTCCAGAAGGGGCACAAAGCTCAGTTTAACTGCATTTAAAAATCATAGGAATATATGAGGGTTATTTGGTTTGTGCCAGATCTGGCACACAGTGCAGTGAAGGGTTAATGGGTTAAATTTTCATTCTATTAGTGTTTGTTGCATTAGATTACACTGTTCGACAAAAAAAAACCTTGAAAATGCTTCTGGTATTTTGAAGGCTGATTCTT
This sequence comes from Uloborus plumipes, assembly GCA_038373865.1. Lineage (NCBI taxonomy): Eukaryota > Metazoa > Arthropoda > Arachnida > Araneae > Uloboridae > Uloborus > Uloborus plumipes. Next base: position 90,274 of record JAXGGA010003925.1, on the reverse strand, counting down.
ATGTAAAATGACCCCCTGAATCCGAATATGACCCCCGTTTTCCCCCATCACGTCCCAATTTTTTTTAAAACGCCCCCCTTTTTTTTTCATTTTTCCTTAGTTTGAGGGCTATTATATTTTTTTTGGAGGGGAAAGGAGCCTTATATTCACGAATAAATTTTTTTGAAGGTCAAGAGAGACTCAAAGTTTAAAATCATGAGCACCGAGAAAAAATCGGGGAACTTGGGGGGGCGTGGCCCCCCAAAATATTTGAAAAATCACCAAAAACGATCTTTTTATTCTAGTTTCTTTAAAAAGACCTTTAAAACATTTTTTTCGGTGCAGAACCAGAGTATAGGATCCGCTCCTATGGCTCCTGGGTCAGAAAAAATTTTCACGCTGTAAAATTTAAAAAAAAAAAAATAAAATAATGCTTTAAAAATCGCACTTTGCACTCGAGTTTTAAAGCAGGTCTTCAGCGAAAAAAAAAAAAAACAAAATTGTGGCTGATTCTTATGTCAAATGACCCCCTATTTCCAAATATGACCTCAGTTTCCCCCCTCCACCCCCTCTTTCCAGAGAGGTCCCCCCCCCAATTCAGAGTCATTTTACTAATTCGGAGGGGAAAAGTACATTACGTAACCCGTTAACATAATTCTAAAAAGCAACAGAGGCTCAAAGTTCAAAATCATGTACATGTGTACCAAAAATATAAACTAGGGCGGTATACCTCCCCCCCCCCAAAAAAAAGAAAAGAAAATTCAATACTCTGATTTCCCCCCCCCCCCCCAAAAAAAAAGGTTTAAAACATCTCTCAGAAAAACAAGAAAAGAAGATTTTTTTTTTTTTGGGGGGGGGGTACACCGCCATAGTTTATATTTTTGGTACACATGTACATGATTTTGAACTTTGAACCTCTGTTGCCTTTTAGAATTATGTTAACGGGTTACGTAATGTGTTTTTCCCCTCCGAATTAGTAAAATGACTCTAAATTGGGGGGGGGGGACCTCTCTGGAAAGAGGGGGTGGAGGGGGAAACTGAGGTCATATTTGGAAATAGGGGGTCATTTGACGTAAGAATCAGCCACAATTTTGTTTTTTTTTTTGGCTGAAGACCTGCTTTAAAATTCGAGTGCAAAGTGCGATTTTTAAAGCATTATTTTATTTTTTTTTTTAAATTTTACAGCGTGAAAATTTTTTCTGACCCAGGAGCCATAGGAGCGGATCCTATACTCTGGTTCTGCACCGAAAAAAATGTTTTAAAGGTCTTTTTAAAGAAACTAGAATAAAAAGATCGTTTTTGGTGATTTTTCAAATATTTTGGGGGGCCACGCCCCCCCAAGTTCCCCGATTTTTTCTCGGTGCTCATGATTTTAAACTTTGAGTCTCTCTTGACCTTCAAAAAAATTTATTCGTGAATATAAGGCTCCTTTCCCCCCCAAAAAAAAAAAATAATAGCCCTGAAACTAAGGAAAAATGAAAAAAAAAGGGGGGCGTTTTAAAAAAAATTGGGACGTGATGGGGGAAAACGGGGGTCATATTCGGATTCAGGGGGTCATTTTACATAAGAATCAGCCTTCAAAATACCAGAAGCATTTTCAAGGTTTTTTTTTGTCGAACAGTGTTATTTAAGTGAAGGGGATGCTGCTTTAAGGGCATAAACATGATCAAATGTTAAAAAAGGCTAGTTTGCTAGATGAAGGGAACATTTTGATGTGTGCACTACATGATTTCTTGTACCCTTATCACAGGCTCATCATTTAGGGGGGGTGTCAATTGCCCCCCCCCCCCCCGGCTTTGTAAAATCAATGCATTTATATAAAAGTGGGCGTGTATTTTTATGTTTTCCGATGAAATTGCATTGTGTTTGCGCCCTTTGCCTCCCCCCTGAAAACACTTGAAATTGCGGGCCTGCCTCATCACAAAAAAATGGATATCTTTTCAACAACTCAAAGGTGTGTGCACTCATTTAGGTTCATTCGAAATAATACTTCTTAAACTTATGTTTTATGACGCTTTCAAAATGTTTTTAATGAAGTGCTGAGCACTTTTAACTTTAAAGAATTTTGGTGCTTTTGTTTGCGGTATTCAAAATTTGAAGAAAAGTGCTTTATTATTTTTAAGAAATGATGTTCGCAAAAACTATCATTAAAATAAAAACTTCTGATAACACACTGAATTTGTGCACTTTTTCAACAATAAAAATTAATTTTTTTAAATAACATTAAATAATGTAAAAAAATAGTAATTTTTTCTTCAGCAAAAAAAGTATGGTGAAAAGCATTTCCTTAGAACAGTTTTGAAAAAATTCAGAGGGGGTTTAAACCCTAAAAACCCTCTCCTTAAATGCGGCCCTGCCCCAATGGCACCTTTACGCCCCACCCGTTATCTAAAATAAGAAAAAAAATTCATAATTTGGTAACAATCTCGAAAAAACTGCATTTTTTCCAAAATTTACTACAATTGCGGCAGATCAAGAAATTGACCAAAATGTTCAAATTTTTTATGTTCACCTTATCATTTATTAACACTGGAGAAATTAAACATTTTATTCAGCAGTACAAAATCGATATATAATTCTAGCAAAATAAGATCCAAAAAATACTCTTGGCAAAACTGCAAACAGTGCAAAAGCAACTGGACTACAGTGCAAAGACAAAATTATTTCATTAGCTGGATATCTTATATCTTTAAACGAGCAATTCTTGTATATTTATATTTCGGATCTCGAAAACGGTTCTAACGATTTTGATAACATTCTGTATTTTTAAATGCGTAATTGCAACCAAGGGCTTAAAAATGCTGTTCAAGTTCATTTGAATAAGTACTTCGAAAAAAAAAAACACGATTTTATAAACATTTTTTTTTTTTTTTGCCGAGCGGGGCTTGGTTGCCCAGATATTATATGAATACCAAACAAAATGATGAGTTAACAAAAAAGTAATGAAAGCAAAAAATTACAAACATTATATAAGCTAAAAATTCAGGGAAATGCCCTGAAAGCAAAATTAGCAATTGGATAGCTAAAACTGAAATTTATACACCAATTTGAGATATGGGTTCATTGTTGATAGTTGAAATTCTCAACATGCTTCCATTTTCCTTACTATGGGTTAATCATGGAGGTAAAAATTTTTAGAACTCCAAAAACACCAACTATTAGAAACTTGAATGAAAAATGATCAAATAAGCTTTGTGCTGAACTATATTTGAAGTTAAAAATCAACGTAAATAAAGCACAAATAAGGTAGAAAGTACAGCAAATAGCTATTTCAAGGCTACAATGGAGCCTCTTCATCAGTGCAAGAAGCTCAGCAAACAACATGAAAGCTGTAATAAAACTGTTCTCTTACAGCTTTCATGTTGTTTGCTGAGCTTCTTGCACTGATGAAGAGGCTCCATTGTAGCCTTGAAATAGCTATTTGCTGTACTTTCTACCTTATTTGTGCTTTATTTACGTTGATTTTTAACTTCAAATATTAGAAACTTGATTAGCATATATCAGCGAGCAACAAGGCAGCTCCATCTCTTTAAAGAGCTTTATTAACAAAAACTCCAAATAATATAATTTTTACGTTCTTTAGATCGAAAAGTATCCATTCGCCACGGTGAGTGCAAAAATTAAAAAATTGCGGTGAATGGCAATATTCGTATTTATTTTGAAAACAAGTTTGTATTCCTGTTCAAATATGATTTGTATGGTGCACTACTCCAAAAATAACTATCCTAACCTGAAAACTTATGCTAAAAGAATCCCAAAATTGCGAAACATTTAGCATATAAAAGTTAAATAAGTTGGATTTTTAACATTTAAGTTGGAAACGTAATTCTTCGGCAATGAAATACAGTCGACGCTCGTTATAATGACCACACGTTATAAAGACCATCCTAATATAACGACCGGTGAGAAAACCCCCAACTGTATCTCAATATACTCTATGTTCTACCTCTTATAGCGACCACTCGGTATAAAGACCGTTTTCTGTAGGACGGAGACGGTCGTTATATCGAGCGTCGACTGTATTAAAAAAAGTAACATTTTTTCAAAATGTAGTTTTTCCATATGTCCCCTTTTTTTTTCGTCGTGGTTGTCACTACAAAAATAATTAAGTTTGCTGAATCAGTGCAGAGAAAGCCATTAAAGTCTGCTGCCCACTGGTTAGTAATTGAAAATTGAAATTTTCAGACCTTGTCATTTTCCCTGCAAAGTCCTGAAATCTTTCTTCTAACAAATTTTGGAGCGTTTTTATATAGTGCGTGTAATTTAAAATCCTCTCAGGAAAATCTTCTTTTCCTTTTTCTCTCCCCCTCTGAGTTAAAAAGGAACTTTCAGAAAAAAATTTCTTTTTTCAAAAAAAATTTTTTTTTTTTCATTTTTCAACATGAGAAACTAAATGCATTTGTGGGCCGCACATCGCTAAGCGGCGGATCATATCTGGCCTGCGGGCCACAGATTATGAACTCCTAATTTAATCGCATCAAGCTGATTTAGATTTTTTTTTCTTTCTTTCGTTGTTTTTTAATTTTTTGCATAGATTACGAATATGCCAATCCAGAAATTGAAATCGGTAGCTTTTGGACAGCAATTGTCGAATTAGCTTCGAAAAAATCAATTTTTTTGAGTTTCTGTTTTTTCTCAATAGGAATGAATTTTACCCTAAACAAATGTTCGAAATAAAAATTAACGAGAACTAAATGCATTTGTGGGCCGCACATCGCTAAGCAGCGGATCATATCTGGCCTGCGGGCCACAGATTATGAACTCCTATTTAATCGCATAAAGCTGATTTATATTTTTTTTTCTTTCTTTCTTTGTTTTTTAATTTTTTGCATAGATTACGAATATGCCATTCCAGAAATTGAAATCGATAGCTTTTGGACAGCAATTGTCGAATTAGCTTCGAAAAAATCAATTTTTTTGAGTTTCTGTTTTTTCTCAATAGGAATGAATTTTACCCTAAACAAATGTTCGAAATAAAAATTATTGATACAGTAATCATTCGTTTACATGTTTTTATTGTTTGTCCGTAATTGTTTTAGATATAATATCTCTGTTTCGCGATTACGCCTCTACAGAGCGATAACGCCTATTAGACTATCAGTAAGACCGAAAAATAGTATCATTTCTGAGATATAGCTGGGTGAATTGTCATTTTCTTAATTTTTTTTAATGCCAATAGGAAATTTAAGTCGGTACCTTTTGTACAGTAAGGGTCATTCCATGTCAAGTGATCCAACGTTTTTTACCTTACATTTTTGCATTTCTTTCAAATTTGGCTCATCAATTGTACCCTTTGAGGTAATCAAAAATCTCAATTTTTGGATTTTTATCTCTATTATTTTTTCATTTATGAGACTTTGAACTTTGGAAAAACCCTCGTTTTTCCATGGATAAGGGAACATAAAAGGGACCATAACTCGGCACCAAATATAGATAGAACGATTTGGTAAATGGCATTTTAAAGTACGTTAGTTGCCGCTTAATCTGATATGCAACATGACTAATTTGATAAAAATTTTCTTTTTCAAAAAATGAAATTTAAATTTCAAATTTAAATTTCTCGAAAAACATATAATGATTTTTTTTGAAAAAATTCTCAAAAATTCTTGTGTATTTTATCTATGTTTGTACAAATTTTTAGATTGGGATCTCAATGGGATCATATTTTTTTTGAATTTTTGAATAAAACTGTATAGGAAAAAAATGATATTTTTTAGATTCTATTTATTTAAATACTAAGTTCTCTTGCTTGTGATGGTCTAAAAAGTAGTAAACAAACATGAATATGTTTAAAGTGAGCTAGCATGAGCTTATAGATTTTCAGGTTCACCCCCCCCTCCCCCCTTCCTCCCCCCGCACAACCACTCTTTTTTAATTCAAAACTGTTCAAAATGTTTAAAAAAAAAAACTCTTTGATACAAAATGAATAGTAAACTTATTTAAAGTTGGTAAATGAGTTTCCTTATAACTAGACGAAGTATCCCCCTCCTCCACCCAAATATACCATTAACGCTGTACTATTATGACGGCTAACCTGGGGATTGAATTGACTGTTATTTTCACTCTAGGTAAATGAGCTAGCATGAACTTGCAGATTGGTCAGCTCCCCTTCCCTCCTTCCTGATTCCAACCATTTTTTCCCCCAAACTGTTTAAAATGATAAAAAAAAGCTTTGAGACAAAGTGAACAGTAAACTTATTTAAAGTTGGTAAATAGGCTTCCTTATAACAAGGCAAAGTACAACCCTTCCCCCACCCAAATATACCATTAACGCTATACTAATATGACGTCTCACCTGGGGATTGATTTGAGGATTATTTTCCCCCTAGGTATATATTGTTTTTCAGACGAAGTGTTTCGTTTTCAATCCGAACTTCACAAAGTGTACTTCCATTCAATATCTGAATTTAAACTTATGGTTCATTTCATCCCCTCCCCCAGCACCAATCTTCAATTTGAAGGGAGGAAATAAATGGGTCGCCCCAAGATCATAGCAAACAGCAAAATAGCACTGTTTCCCCTTGTTCTCATAATGTTTTCCCATTATTTTCACACAAAACTGAAAAGAAATCAAAGTGTCACGTTATATGTCAGTCCCCATCACTGCCTTTCCTTTCTCTTATTGGACAAAGCTCATGAGCTAATAGGAAAGAGTAACAAACAGAACAAACTGAAACACTACCAGACATCAGTAGAGACTAATACTTTGAAATGGGGTTAGGCGGGATGATAAAAAAAAAAGAAAGTTTGGAGTGGGAAGGTAGGGTAAGGGGGGGAGCAATCTGTAAAGAAGTTAAACAACATGTGAGGTTGTACTCAAAAAAGCAGTGTTTGTTTAATATATGTATATAGATATATCTTGCTGCATTACTTTCCTTTACAACAAAATGAAAAAGAACACAAACAATTAAAAAAATTAAATAACAGCTGCACACTAGATAATGTGGAAAGATAATTATGGGGACACAGACATATGATCTGATATTTTGATTTATTTTCAGTTTTTTGCGAAAAGAATAGAAAAAACGATGAGAACAAGGAGAAACAGTGCTATTTTGCTGTTTGCTATGATCTTGGGGCGATCCATTTATTTCCTCCCTTCAAAATTGAAGATTGGTGCTGGAGTAGAAGATGAAATGAATCATAAAGTTAAATTTCAGATATTGAATGGAAGTACACTTTGAAGTTCGGATCGAAAAAGAAACACTTCGTCTGAAAAACAATATATATACCTAGGGTGAAAATAATCCTCAACTCAATCCCCAGGTTAGACGTCATATTAGTATAGTGTGAATGGTATATTTGGGTGGGGAGGGGGATACTTCGTCTAGTTATAAGGAAACCCATTTCCCCACTTTAAATAAGTTTACTATTCATTTTGTATCAAAGAGTTTGTTTTTTTTAAACATTTTAAACAGTTTTGAATTAAAAAAGAGTGGTTGTGCGGGGGAGGAAGGGGTAGGGGGTGAACCTGACAAATCTATAAGCTCATGCCAACTCACTTTAAACATATTCATGTTTGTTTACTACTTTTTAGACCATCACAAGCAAGAGAACTTAGTATTTAAATAAATAGAATCTAAAAAATATCATTTTTTTCCTATACAGTTTTATTCAAAAATTCAAAAAAATATGATCCCATTGAGATCCCAATCTAAAAATTTGTACAAACATAGATAAAATACACAAGAATTTTTGAGAATTTTTTCAAAAAAATTCATTATATGTTTTTCGAGAAATTTAAATTTGAAATTTAAATTTCATTTTTTTGAAAAAGAAAATTTTTATCAAATTAGTCATGTTGCATATCAGATTAAGCGGCAACTAACGTACTTTAAAATGCCATTTACCAAATCGTTCTATCTCTATTTGGTGCCGAGTTATAGTCCCTTTTATGGTCCCTTGTCCATGGAAAAACGAGGGTTTTTCCAAAGTTCAAAGTCTCATAAATGAAAAAATAATAGAGATAAAAATCCAAAAATCGAGACTTTGATTACCTCAAGGGGTACAATTGATGAGCCAAATGTGAAAGAAATACAAAAATGTAAGGTAAAATTTTTCTCAGATTTTGGATCACTTGACGTGGAATGACCCGTAATTGGCAAAATTATCATCAAAATCATCAATTTTTAAAGCTTTAGATTTTTGTCGATTGGAGTGAACTGCAATCTTGCCTGAAGTGATTGCAGGGAAAATTAAATACAAGCGAAAGTTATTCGGCTATTAATTATCTAAGTAAATATTCCTGATATTTTTAGCAAAATAAAATTGCTTAATATTAAAGAAAAAAGTCTTGAACGATTTTTGTAACTGTTAATTTGTATCCGTTATTTTACTTTCAAAATGCGCAATATTGGTTTGTCTGTCCATAAATTATTTATAACACTAGAAGAAATTTAATGAAGAGCATATTTACCTCTGTGAACTGGAGGTTCACTGTCTTTTACTCAATTCAATGGTTTCAGAAAACTATGTATTAATTCATTTTAAACTATCTTTACACACACATATTACGTACATATATTACACATATTACTGTAACATTTTAGAAATTTTTATTTGCGCAATTAAAACCTCTAGTGTCTAAAGAAATAGGTAAAGGATTTTCCCTGCTATGAAAAAATTGAACGTAATAGAAATGACGAACAAACTGTTAGTTTCTAGCTTGAAAAACTGACTTGTTCCGTTAAATAAATGAAAAGGAGGAAAAAAAATATTTTATTAATTTATAATTCAATAAAGTATGATGTGATCTTATGAATAATTATGTTGAGTTTAAAAAAGATGCAATGAATATAATGAAAAAAAATATTTAGGAGTGTCTCACTTCAATGGCTAAAAAATGATTGTCATTGTCATCCTCAATCTCCTCACAATATCCAATACGTATAAAATCTTGACTATCTTATTTTTCGCAAAAGTTATTGAAGATTTCACTACATAGTAGATTGGCATGATAGACAGAAATATAGTTTTTGATACATATAAAAGTAATTTCATATAAGATTTTGAGTGAGCTCAGCATCAAAGGATACTATCCCAGACAATATCAAAGGAGGCCTCGAAGTTAGATCTTGGTTACAATATCTTACAATGAGCTCCAATAAAACTAACGTCTGTCGGATTTGTGTAAACCGCCTGCTTGCTAATGTCAAATACAGAACAGATAATTTTTCTTCGCTAATGATGAGAAATGTTGAAAGACAAATCAAATGGAACTACTGAATGCAGAGCTAGCTTGTGACCAATCGACAAAAAACTAACTTGAAAAATTGAGGATTTTTATTCTTATTTCGACAATTACTGTCCAAACGCTACCGATTCTGATTTCCGGATTGGCATATTCGTAATTTAAGCAAAAAACTGAAAAAAAAATGTCACTTTATCTAGCAGTGTCTCTGAAATGATACTATTTTTCCGTCGTACTGATAGACTAATATATGTTATCGCTCTATAGAAGCGTAATCTAAATACACAGACATTATAGCTAAAATAAAAACATGTAAATGAATGATTATCAGTTAAATAATTTTATTTGGAACATTTTTTAGTGTAAAAAATCTATCGAAGTAGAAAAGAAAACGAAACTCTAAAAATTGATTATTTTGAAGCTGATTTCGACAATTGCTGTACAGAAGCTCCCGATTTCGATTTCCGGATAGGCATACATATTTGTAATCTACGCAAATCACTGAGCAAAATTGAACCTCACCCAGCTTTATCCATAAAATTATACTCTTGCCTAAATTTTGGGTGCTAGCTGATAGACTAAAAATAGGATATAAAAGTAATGATATAAAATGAATGAAGATTAACTTAGCATTTATTAACGATCAGCATAAAATAAAGGGACAATTTTTTTTAACTTGGTTCTAATTAAGTCAGCCCATAAAAGTAGAATACCGATACGAGATCCTAAAAAATCTACACTGTGGGATATAAAAATTATGAAATTCTAAAGTAAGCGTTAGATTATCATTGCATTTCTTCGACGGCTCAAGCGCAACTGAGATGTGACACTCTTGTAAAGAGAGCATGCCTACAATATTTGAAAGTGCAAAAACGGCACTTTTGTTCTCTGACGGGACAATATTGAGCGATAGAAATACGCATTCATATCAGTTTAAAAACTGTCATAACTCGCAATCGCTCGTTTTTGAGACATGACGTTCTTGAAATGAGTGAGCGAAAAGTAAAAGACAGATGCGAGATCCTAAAAAAGCCTCACTGCGGGCGACAAGAGTAATGAAATTCTACAACGAATGACATTTTCAAAGCTAAAAATGATACAGTCAAACCTGTCTATCTCGAATTTCACGGGACAGAAGAAAAATTCGAGATACGGAAGTTTCGAGATACAGAGGTTGTGATGAAATGTACAAAAATAAGCAATTAGAACAAAGTTAAATACTTAATACATTCTTTTGCATTGATATTGTTGAATATTTTACCATACATGTTACTAGTTGTGATGATTATATCCATCAGTAGCAAGTTAATGCATAGCTTTAAGTGCGAACATAGTCCTTGAATGATTGTGCAAAAGATGATTTTTGTCTCCAAGTTATACCATTGATAAAGGTGGCTGGAGATGAAATTCAAAAATGAGAGTCGTCAAAATTCGAGATATAAAGGTTTTCGGGGAAAATCATTCGAGATAAACATGAGAAAAAACATTAAATTTATGCTGTAAAAGCAGGGAAATTGAAAAATTTCGACGTAGAGAGGTTTTCGGGATAAGCAGGTTCGAGATAAACAGGTTCGGCTGTATACCAAAAAGTACTCTGATTATTTGAGAAGATGCCGCTTACCATGATGCAGCCTACGATGCTCGGAGCGAATGCAGAGGCAAGATGGGGTCCAAAGACGGATGGAAATATGGTGTCCGAAGGATGGTAGACCTTTAAATAGCAAGCGATCCTCCCCCCTCTCTCTAGTGCCAAGAAGGTAGTATTGACCCCTTCCGGAGTGGAATGTATGAGGACTGGTCTAGCCCGAAGGCAGATAATTCTCCTCCACTTGCCTTCATTGTCAGACCCCATCTTTTGGAAATCAGATTTGATGGAATACTAAATAATGATGCCTTCTCCCCATTTTAATGACCGGACTGGCAAAACATTGAAGAATGAGCTCGGGAAGACGCTTTTTCAACCCCTTCGTCTGGCTGTTATTCCAACTTAATTGCATTCGTTAGCGAGCTAAAAATAAATTTCAAATTTAAATTCAAGGTTTCGCCTCAGGTATCACGCGTCTCTAAACGGATTACCAGAAATCAAACGTGAATGCTTTAACTGCTTACTGTACCAACGTTGGCTCCGTCACCACATGAGCTTGACGACTCATTATTTTTTATACGTTATTTTCATTAGTCAATACACAGTAGAATTTACGTCAAACATAAAACTGATTAATTATTAAAAAAATAATAATTTGATCACTATATGTGTTGGGTTGTTTATTTCGGAAATTCTATCACGAGTTTTTGAAAGGTCATATTCAAACACAATATTTGGTAACTATGCAAGGCAGCAGATGTTTTTTTATTTTTAATAAATACAAGATCATAGCATAAATAAAAAATCGTATTAAAACCAAAGTTAAGCTTTGAACTAAGAGAAAGGTGCCAGACATTTAAGAGATTCTAAAACAATAAGTAAAAAAAAAATCAAAATCTCTGACGTACTTTTTACTGGCACTTAACGATATCGACTAAAATTTGCAGTAGATAATGACAAAATAGAATTTGTTTAGTTAAAAGAAAGTTAACTCTTTATTTTGAGTAATTTATTTGCTGATTTTGTGACGAAAATAACTTTTTGGCCCGTCTCTTCGAACTAAAAATTCATAATATTAGAATTTCAAAAGTTAAATCTGGTAATTTTAAGTACCCCCTCACCCCACTTCATAGAATAAAGGTATATTTTATATATATGAATTTAAAGTTAAATTTTTGTTTTTGTCAACCTTTGTCGTAGTTTTTAGATTTGAAAAAGAATTTTTTCAATTTTGTCTGCGATAATAACAGTACTTAATATGTTTAACTGCTGAAATTCATTTTTAGAAATTGAAGACCTCAGAGCAAGAATAGGACAGCTCCATTTTTATTTATTTTCTTTTTTCTTTTTTTTTTTTTTATTTTTTGTCTTTTACACTGAAGCATATGAAGAAAATATTACCTTTCATTCTGCACTACAATGACCCATCTTCATATAATATTTCATAAGATATTTGAAAGGAAATACGTTCGAAGGGTTAAGCGATATAGTTCTTATATCGGTTCCATTGTTCTAGTGCTCCTTCAATTACCTATATAAATAAGGTCGATTAGAAATTGAAGTATTTATGCTGATAGAAAATCTCTCTGACAAGTATTCAAAAAATTAGAGCTGCATTTTTCATGTAGATTTCTATGCATTAATAAAAAAAAATTGTAATAAACTGTTCCATTTGCTCCGATAGCAAGAAGGTTTTCAAATCCATCGCCGTAAGCTTCCACATAACTATGAATGATTTTCATGATGTCTAGACTGGACCCTGATTTAGGAACGTTTTAGGTATGTGGCAGTTTTGTTATATGTTACTCGCATTTAAGAATTTTTTTATGAAATTCTCTATGAAAGTTCAGGCCGCTTTCCAGAGCACACATAAGTGGTTCGCAGACTTATAAATTTTACTTATTAGTATATAATAGAAAGTTAAAACATTCACGTACTATGGCTTAGTATTCTGTGGTAAAAGATTTTTCCACTTGCACAAAGTACCTTCCTACTTCAAATCATGGCTCTCAAAATCAATCGTTTTCTTCAAATAATTAGTTGGAATTTTATATATATATATATATATATATATATATATATATATATATATATATATATATATACTGCAGGTACACAATATGGTCCCAAATACGTGTCTGGAGTTCTTAAAAATATAACTGGAACCAAATTTTGGACATTGCAAAAGACATTTTTTTTTCATTGCTGCAAAAGTTTAGACAATAGTCAGATTTTATGCAAATATCCCTTGAAATGTGATTGGTGGAGGAAAGGCGGGACTTTATTATTCGAATATAAAGTGCAGAGATTGCTGAATAAATAATCAAAATCTCAAAAGCTCTGTAGTTCTCGTGTAAAGAAGATGAGAAAGTTTGGAAGCCGAAATTTGAAAATGAACCTACTTTATTAATTTTTTGTCTTTTAAATCGGCTCTAGTATGGTAGTACATTGTTTTTTACTTTGTGGAGAGCAAATTCAGACATGCGTATCGATCAAAAGGCCAAGAAAAATTATATTTCTTAAGGATGAAGGAATTGAAAAAAACGGCTCGAACTGACGATTTGCCCCTTAATCCTACAAAACTTCAACTTGGGTCAAAAACAGCACGTGACAGCATAAATAGATGAACAACTGAATCGGAATGCATAAAAAAAAACAAAGAATTGTGCTTGTCTTTTCGGACAGAGTGTCTCAAATCACCCAGATTTTAATGGTAAAAGCAGCACAGCATATGATCATTGGATATTTCTCAAGCCCCGCGAAAAGAATTATAATCCATCCAGGCCAGCTCAATTTTAATATTTTTTATCAAAGAAAGTACCATTCATTTTTTAGTCACGATGATACATATGCTTTCTTTTCACATTAAAATCTGGCTTATTTGGGACACTCTGTCTGAACAGGATCAGGCACAATTCTTTGGTTTTTTTATGCATTCCGATTCTATTGTTCATCTACTTATGCTGTCACGTGCTGTTTTTGACCCAAGTTGAAGTTTTGTAGGATTAATGGGCGAATTGTCAGTTCGAGCCGTTTTTTCAATTCCTTCATCCTTAAGAAATATAATTTTTCTTGGCCTTTTTGATCGATACGCATGTCTGAATTTGCTCTCCACAAAGTAAAAAACAATGTACTACCATACTAGAGCCGATTTAAAAGACAAAAAATTAATAAAGTATGTTCATTTTCAAATTTCGGCTTCCAAACTTTCTCGTCTTCTATACACGAGAACTACAGAGCTTTTGAGATTTTGATTATTTATTCAGCAATCTCTGCACTTTATATTCGAATAATAAAGTCCCGCCTTTCCTCCACCAATCACATTTCAAGGGTTATTTTCATAAAATCTGACTATTGTCTAAACTTTTGCAACAATGGAAAAAAAATGTCTTTTGTAATGTCCAAAATTTGATTCCAGTTATATTTTTAAAAACTCCAGACACGTATTTGGGACCATATTTTGTACCTGCAGTAGAAATTTGAAAGCATTTCGTTGAATAGTTTTCTTTTTATTTATATATTTGCCATTTGTCTAAACTTTTGCATCGCAGTGTATATATACATATATATATATGTATACATATATATATATATATATATATATATATATATATATATATATATATATATATATATATATATATATATATATATATATATATATATATATATATATATATATATATATATATATATATATATACTCTTAGCAACCTCTAGTAAGTCAACCTGGGGATCACACAGCTGTGCAGCTGTGTAGCTGGTTCTATAGGGCGGAAAGTACCGGTATACCTTTAATGTAACGTCCTTCTATTTCCCGGGGTTCTCGGGGAGGTTTAGCGGGAGTGGGAAAAGTGCTTGAAGCTCTTGATTAGTGATTTAGGCCAAATTTTGAAATTCAGTTGTGAGCCTAATATTCAAAAAAGGCATAAATTGTAAACTTAAGAAATTCATTGCAGACTCATGTGGAATAGATTTTAAAAAAAAATCCAGATTTCCACCAATTACTTCCTAATTGGATTTGATTTTACCCCCCAACCACTGGCTTATAGCACTTGTTCACATATTAAGCTACTTTTTAACTATATTTGCTGCAACGAATTTGTCACTGATCATTTTTTCTTATTAATTATATTTTAACTTTAAAATAACAATGAACCACTAAGAAAATTAGTGACATGGAGTTTTTCTCATTATTTCCCTATACGATCTGTCTATAGAGGTTGTTAGCATACAGAAATTCACCTTTTTTTTCTTTTTTAAACATTTCATTTGGTAATCAATTTTAATTATTATTTGACATTTGAGATTCAAAATTTCTGTGCAATACTTTTAGAACTTTGTAAGTCTCACCGCCTTTTAATGTGTGACTGTGTGTCGATGTAAATAGCATAATAAACATTAACTATTTGCTATAATTATGAGATAACTGGAACATGTTTGATCAGGAGAAATAAAATTTTTAAGTTTCCTACTTCGTTCCATGTCATAGTGTCAACATTGGATTCTCCAAGTTAAGTTATTAACTTTAAAATAAATTGCATATAAGCTCTGAACTTAGAATTTCTTTATAGATATATTGCTCGCCGACACTAATATTGGTCATTATTTAGTTCAAGACTTGCTTTTTTTTTTCTTTCTTTTTTTTTTTTTTTTTTTTTTGTCGAATACTGTTTTTTAAGACGTGCCGCTATTTCCTATGAGCGGCATGCTACATTTTTATCTACAGATGACCAGTGGTGGATTTACAGGCTTGGAGGCCCGTCGCAATGCACTTTTAGGGCCTCTTTGTGTATCACAGTACAAAGCAAAAACATTTATTTTATGCATTTTTTATCCTCTTTGGAGCCCCGACAATCACGCGAAGCACTTGCGACATCTGTAACATGGTAAATCTGCTGCTGCTAAACATTTTCACTTCTTCTGTTCAAGATTGAATTAGAGTTTACTCTTAACCCTGCTGCTGTGTTCGTCCCGAACATACGTATACTGTGTTCGGGTCCAAATGGACCCAACATATGTAATTTATTCCCTAACACCGCTTTTTTTATATTTTTTCGAGTTTAATTGTTATATTTGATTTTATTAGAAACTTCCAAACATAAATCACTCAATTTTTGTATTTTATTTTACATATTTAATCCGAGAAAACACATAAATAAAATTTAAATATTATAGCAATTCCAGTTTTCGTACTAAAGAAAACTAACAAAATTATGTAAGCTGTCACTTTTAGAAATTTACTAGAAATTTTTAAGCTTAAAAAGAAGTGTTAAAAATGGAAATACGAACAGTACAACATTTGTATGAGATGTACAGATTTATGTACAGAATCATATGCGCGGGGGAAGCGGCGGAGAGAGGGGGTAAAAGGGAATTCCCCTCAGATAGGCATAATTGCAGAGTTTGCAGTTCTATGAAAGTTAACCTTGAAACATTTTCACTGGTACTGATTTCAATTCATAGAAAGGAAGAAATGGTATTCAGAAAGAAAAAAAAGAAGAAAAAAAATGAATGAAAGAAAAACAGAAGATAACCATTAAAAAATATTTAAAAAACGTACAAAAACAATGAACAAATGTTTTATTTATTGTTTCATAAATTATGAATAAAATAAACAAGCATAAAATTATTTTGTTTCTCTGATACATGCTTTTTAATCATATGGGTCCAAAAGGACCCGAACACAGTATTAGTAAACTTTTTTTTGACAAGTAGGGTTATACTTCAATCAAAACAAAAAATATATGTGTGTAATATAACATGAAAATGAACACATTCATGAAGTTAAAACTTTATACCAACGTTACTCGAAAATTTATAAGCAAATGAAATCTGTTTTGGGTCGAAAAGGACCCGAACACAGTAGCAGGGTTAACTAAGAAGTTGGGATGTAGGCACACATGGGCTCTCCTTAATGAACCTTCTTATATTCATTTCTTAAAAGAATCGAATATAAGAAACGTGTGGTATATACAGGGTGGTTATAAATTTACGTGAGCTGTTTGGAGGCCTCTAGCGCGCGAAGTACTGGGGGGAAATACTGTCAAATTTTATAGGTGCACACATTAGTGCATTGGATTTTGATTTTTGAAAGAAAAACAAATAGTTTAAATAAATCGCTACCAGGGGAACATTGGGCGCTGTAAAAGTGTATTACTATTAACACCGCAAATTAAATTTGAAAAACTGCTGTACAAATCAAACTCGCTGAGAAAAAATGACTGTTATTAGCAAATAAAGTTTAATATGATCGCCGTAGAATTTCCTATTAAAAAAAAGTCATCACGAAGAAAATAGCGGTGTAGTTAACCAAATAGAATGCAATAATTTGCTTAAACGCGTTGCATTAAGCGATCGTCAGTATAAAATGACTGACGGACTGAGAGAATTCTCATCATTCTGAGGCCAGAGAGTTGCCTTTCGATTTCTCTTACCTTGCGGGACCGGGATTTGCCAGTGAAGCTGTATTAAAAGCGAAATGAAAATGCTAATGCTGTGCATAAAAATGTGTTGTGTAGCAAAGAAATGTTTCTGATATCGTAAATTTCAGAGAAATAAATTCTGATATGTTACGGAGCTGCCGTGGAAAATGTTGTGCATCGTATGCAGCTCTTGCAACTTCACAATGGTGATTATATTGAACCACATTTGTGATAAAAAAGAAATTTTTACGAACAAAATGGATGTATAATTTGTCAGTAGCATTTAATTGTTCGATAATCAGAGTAATACACCTTTGCAGAGCCAAAATTTCCCCTGGTGGCGATTTTTTAAACTATTTTTTTTTTAATTTCAGAAATCAAAATCCTACGGTCTAGTAAGTGCATCCATGAAACTTGACAATATTTCTCTCAGTACTTCCCGCGCTAGAAGGCTCCAAACACCTCCCGTTAATTTATAACCACCCTGTATTTTTAAAGAACGGAATAAAAATAAAACTTCGCGTTCGAAATTCATATTCGGAAAAGGTATCTTGATGTAGGAAAATTGCGTATAAACTGTGTAGTGATTTATCCATCTTTCAACGCGTTTTCAAAATCCCTGATTAATTTTATTATTTAGGAAAAGAAAAAATTAACTGTTTGAAAAATATGTATGTGTTTTAATAAAATGCTTTTTATTGATTTTAATAAATAATAGCTTAATACTTAAATTAACTTTTTGATAATTTATTTTTAATAATTAATTGATTATTCCATGCAATTGATAATTCTGTTTAGAATAAACATTTTAATAATGCATTATGCTTCCTAACATTAATTTAATAATAAATTAATAATGAATACGAATTTTTATTATTAAAATTGGAGAGGCGCGGCTCTTCTCTGGATGCCCGCGTCGAATTTTATTCCCAGTCGGTCCCTGGAGCACTATATAAAAATGTATGGATGTGCATGGGTACGTTAATTATGCATAGTTTTCGTCGGATCTGAGTTTAAGAAATTTTAAAAAAAACGAAGAGGTGTACATTTAAATCATGAGTCATAAAATTGCTCTTTTCTACACGTTGACAATACATTTGACACTATTTCTTTTCCCTTTATTTAAGAATGATTGTTTAACATGCGTCACCTGACATAACTTTCATTTTCGAGGCAGACCATGAATTGCTAAAAAACACTGTTACCGCCTTCTTCACCGTTAACCAAGCGTGGATAAGGCGACACGGGGTTTCAAAAACCTAAAAATTCACTAATATGTCGATTTTTTAATTATTATTGTTTAAAATAGAAGAAATACTTCTGAACATGGGGCAAAAAAAATTTCGAGTCAGTGAAAAATTGACCGAGATATGGGTACTTTTATGAATGACCACGCCCCTTTGTAATCTTTTCGGTAATATGCAAAAGTTTGATAAAAATCTTGTTACTCTTGGAAAAGGCAACTTTTTCAAGGTTATTCTATTTAAACAACCATTAAAATAAATTAATCTATATGATGATGATGATGATATCGTGTCTACGGATTGTGCTAAATATTGTTGAAGGTCCGAAGGACAGTAGCCGCTAAATTCGGTGCCTCAGGACTGTAGAGGGTCTCTTGCAGGAGATCTCGGATTGTGCTAAAGATGCGGATTGTGCTAAATATTGTTGAAGGTCCGAAGGACCGTAGCCGCTAACTTCGGTGCCTCAGGACTGTAGAGGGTCTCTTGCAGGAGATCTCTATCTGGTAGCAAACCGAGTTTCAAGATCGCTGCAGTAATGCTTGGGCATTCGAAGATGTATGATCTATAGATGATTAATCTATATGAATTTACTAATTGTAATGAATATAGATAGTTCCAGCATTTGACCTCATTCTCTTTTCCTAAACTGAAAATTCTAATTTTCTCAAAACGACATTTTTACGTGTGACGGTAGATTTCAATATGCTCCATGCGGAAGAGTTTAGCATTGATTTGCCTAAAAATTGCATAGTTAGTGAAAAATAGTTCAATAAACAGATTCTTGGGAGATTTTTTTAAAAGTTATGCAGTATTGTAATCTTAAACCCTGATTTGTAACATTGAAACTGTGTGTTTTCGAGCTAAAATTAACATGATTAAAAAAAAAAAAAATCTTGCATTTGTTTCCATTTTCACACAATACTTAAATATCTTCAACACACTATTAATATAATGCTAATGCATACTTTTATGATACTGTTGTATAATTTAATGCAAAATTGATGGGCAGGGAAAAATTTAATTAAAGCGATTTAATTTAATTTAAGAATTTAATAACTTTTGAAATTATTGTTGAAAATTCAAAATTTTCGGTAGGAATTGTTCTTATTTTAGTATGATCATCCTGTAAAACTTTAAAGACGATTGCTTGAAATTTACAAAAAATTGGTTTTAAGGCCCCGTGTCGCCTTAAACCGGCCCTTAACCCGGAGTTACCGCCTACTTCGTATTCACCGTCAACTTTAACTACTGGCTGACAGCTTTCCGAAACCACGCTTGGTTGGGAAACTGAACCAAGCTCTAGGAACAAAGTTAAATGCGTGGTTTGTTCTCTGAGCATGCGCAATACATATAAACATTAATAACATAAGAAGAGTAATGGCGGAAATAGGAGCTCTACGATTGCGGAGATTTCCACGTTTTCACCCACGATTCCGAGAAACTCTTATTATATTCTTTATTTTTTATAACAAATATTTCGTTAGTAATGGGCTGTGAGCTGTGTTAATTAATTTTCAATAGCAGAAGAGCACTGCTTTCAACGCAAACCTTAGTTAACTCCAAATGTAAACAAATGACGTAGTAAATCATGTGACTTTTTTTAACTAATAGGATGCTTGGTTTGCTCGCTTGGTTGAGATACCTCTGGGTAACTCCAAGTAAATACCGAGTTTTTAACCGCTTGGTAACAATCTCAACCCCGAGTAATTGAACCTCGTATTTTCGGCCACGGGGCTTGGTTAACGGTGAATTAGGCGGTGAGTTTCTTATAAAATCCTAGTAGTCCATTGAAATCTCATGATACGTCTTTTCTGTACATAGGGTTGGTTCGGGTAAGTGGGCCACCCCCCTTAAAACTGAAATAAGCATACTGTTTTTGTACTTTTTTATACTGATCATGTTATATTTTATCGCAGTGATTAGTTTCGCATATACACTGGTTATCTTAAATTAAGGAAAAATCACAAAAAAAAAAAAAACCGCGATAACTCTCTGAAAAATAATCCAAATCATGCAAAATTTGGATAAGCTGCTAAGTAAGAGTTGCTGAGTAAAACTATGTTATGCAAATTAGTGGCGCTGCAATCGGAGTACGTCATCTTCGAGGAACTTAAAAAACCACGTTTGAGAGCAAGCCTATTAATCTCGCCGTGATACTATTAAAAGAAATCTGAGATAGCCAACTCGTAGCTATGACTTCTAGGCATCATTTACCAGCAGAACTAAGATGCAGAGCCATTGGGAGACTAGAGGCAGGACAAAGTCAAACAGAAGTGGCCATGTGGCTAAATGTGAGTCCTTCTGTGGTTCATAGACTTAGGAGCCAATTTTTAACCACCGGCTTGGCATCCAGGAGGTTCAGTCAGGGACGGCCAATAGCTACGATAGGCGCTGATGACCGATATTTGAGGTTATGTGCACGCAGGAGTAGATCTGGTACTCTGCCTCGTCTCAGGTCCTCCCTGGCTGCAATCTGCGGAAGTTTGGTGTCAACTTCTACCGTGCGTAGAAGGCTTCACGAAGGTGGTCTGTATGCGAGACGACCAGTTATTTGAGTGCCGTTGTCATCACGCCATAGGAGGGACCGTTTGCAGTGGGCACGACAACATGTTCATTGGACGCATGACCAATGGAGGGTTGTACTCTTTACGGACGAGTCTAGATTTAGTCTAGACAGTGATAGTAGGCGTTATTTGATATGGGGAGAACCTGGAACCCGTTATCATCCGTCAAACATTCGCGAAAGAGATGCATACGAAAGAGGCAGTGTCTGTTTTTGGGGTGGCATCTCTTTGGGTGGACGCGCAGACCTCCATGTCTTTCCCAGGGGAACCGTAAATGCTCAAACGTATAGGGATGACATCCTTGATACTTATGTTCACCCATACGCTGAGGCAATAGGTGATGCATTCCTGCTACAGGACGACAACGCAAGACCGCACCGAGCTCGCATCATAGACGATTATGTGCAACACGCTCCAATTCTGCGCATGGAGTGGCCAGCTCGTTCCCCGGACTTGAATCCTATCGAGCACGTTTGGGATGCTTTAGGGAGACGCATTGTTGCCCTCAACCCTCCTCTCAAACCCTTGCCACGCTTGCTACTGCTTTGCAAGATCAGTGGCTCTTGCTTCCTGTAGAATTGATAGACCGAATAATTGACAGCATCACGCATCGCTGCTCGTGCTGTATTGCTGTTAGAGGGGATCATATACCATATTGAAAGTACTTCCCCAATACCAAACTGCCACCTCAAATTTGTTCATTTTGTAAGGGCATTATTTTTTATAATACCATAATTATCTGGTAATTTCTTTTTATGTTATTTTATACCTTACTATGTGTTGTACAATGTGGCCAATTTTCATAAAAATCTACTAGTAACTTCTTGAGTAATCGTAATTTTTGTGATTTTTCCTTAATTTTTGATAACCAGTGTATTTTGATTTCGGGGAATTTTTTGGAGATCATGTAATTTATGCCAAAGCAATTTCCAAAAACATTTTTTTTTTGCAAGTTGAAACAACATTTTTCAAAGAAATGTTTCAAGACTAGTTTTTATTATTCTTTCTATGTTTATTAAATTTCCTTGTAGAGTTTAACATGAAGTACTCATTGCAATAGGAATTTTTACGAAATATATTATTAATAAGAGTTTAAGGGGAGGGGTCCCACTTACCCCGTAGTTTTTCCCTATTAGGGTAAGTGGGTCCCCTCACTCTGGGGTAAGTGGGTTCCCTCATAATAATGATGATTTTAAAATGAAAAGCAGCTCTGATGAAGCAATTTCTAAGATGAAAAATAATTGTTTGAGATTGCAAAATAATATTACATTTTAATTATTAACTCCTGCTCGCGAGAATTTTATCTTTTGCTTTTTACTTTAATGTAAGTGGCAACGGTGAGAATGTTTGTGTATTGTTTGTTGTTACTTTAAATTTTTTGGAAGAACTTTGTCTTTTGTATTAAGCTGTATAAACGGTAAAATATTTTGAAGAATATTAAAATTATTGTTAAGTTTTCATTTTGAACCTTATTCCATTCAACCTGGTGAACCCGTGGTTTAGTTTGAATGGTGGCGTCCGTAGAAATTTTAAGTAGTTAGTAATTTTTTGGCTTCCGCGACAGGATGAAAACTCGGTAGATTCGAAGATGAGTAAAAGTGAAAAGAATTTTAAAATCGTAAAAGGATTCAAAAAAGAGGATTTGTGTTCTTGTACGAAGAAATAGTTGGTTCTTTACCGGAAAAAGTTACTATCAATACGTTGAAAGAAGCAATTATAAACAGCGAAGAATACAAATCGGATCCGGATTTCGCAACAACTGTGTTGGCGACTGCTGTTGTAGAAAGACAGCAAAAAGAATCGGATAAAGTACAATAAGAAAAAAGACTTCTTGAAAAGAAAAAGAAGAAGAGAAAAGGCTTCTTGAAGAGAAAAGAGAAGCAGAAGAAAGAACGAGCCAAGATGATGAAAGAAAGCGCCAAGACGCTGAAAATGAGCCCCAAAGGCAACATGAGCTAGAATTAGCCTGAATAAATGCTCGAACAGCATTGAGTGCACCAAATGAAACTCCTGAGACATCAGGTAACGTGAAAAAGAAGTTTCATTTACCAAAATTGGAATTGCGACAATTTTCAGGAGAACTGAAGGACTGGCTGCAGTTTTGGTCTCAATATGAGCATGTTCACAACGATGTAGATATAGCTCCCGAAAACAAATTTTAATATTTATTACAGTCAACTATTAGTGGTTCACCAGCTAGGGACGTAGTTGAAAGTTTCCCGCCAACTGGTGCCAATTATTCCCAAGCCGTAGACGCTTTACAAAGTCGGTTTAGTCTAAATGATTTATTGATAGAATTCTATGTTAGGGAACTTTTGAAATTGGTCATTCAAAATGCTGCACAGGGATCTACCACTTATTTGTGTGCACTTTACGACAATTTGGAGTAACATATTCTTGCGCTAGCGACTCTTGGTGTAACAACGGATAAAAGCACTGCTCCTCTTTATCCTTTAGTGGAGTCATGTTTACCTGAAGATATATTACGGGCAAAGACAAAAGAACCCTAATTTCAATCGCAGTGGGGAGCCACAAGAAAGGCTCAGTAGCTTGCTCAAGTTCTTGAAGTCTGAAGTATAATCCCAGGAAAAAATTAGTTTGGCGATGCAAGGTTTCGAATCGAATAAAAAGAAGGATAATAGTGGTTACAAAAGTAAGAAATTTGAACCCAGAGAAAAACAGAATAAAGTACCTACAACTTCTAACCTTTTCACATATCCACGTATTCAGGAGGCTAAAAAGTTATGTGTTTTCTTCGAAAAAGCTCATTTTAGTGGTGGTTGTTTCGCTGCATAGAAAAGGAGTTTATTTGATAAACAAAAGATTCTTAGGGAGAAAAATTGTTGCTTCGTCTGTTTAACACCCGGTTACCCCGTCCGAAAATACCATGCGTCTCTGAGGTGTTATATTCGTTGGAAAAAGCATGTACCCCTAATGTGAAGAAATCGAGTCAAAGAAAATTGACGGGAAGAAGCCAGAAGAAAAGGAACTTGTCAGCGAAGTAAACATGTCGAGCCGAAGCACAGGGCCTAAAGTCTTCCTACAGACTCTCAAATGCAAGCTAATGTCATATTAGAAGGAATACGTCGTGAGAATAGTTCTTGATACCAGCTCACAAAATTCCTATATTGTAAAAAGTCTTGCTGAAGATATGGGATACTCGCCTGTGAAGAAGGAGACACTAATACACTCTCTCTTTGGCAGAGTTAAAACAAGAGAATTTTCTCATATTCGTTATACACTCTCAAAAATTTCTTCTTAAATTGACGGAAATTTTCTTGGCAGCAGTGCTGCCGGAAGATTAACGATATTTGACGAATTTCCGTTTCTATTTTTTCTGTTAAATGACGAAACTTCTGTCTTTATTTCTTCCGTTACAAGAGGGAAGTGTTCCGTCATTTGACGAATTTCCGTTTCGTTCTTTCTCCTGTTAATTGAAGAAATTTCCGTCGTCATTTTTTCCGTTATGGGAGGGTAATTTTCCGTTATTTAAAGAAACGTCCGTTATGGTTGTTTCTGTTACACAAATGATTTATTTCGTCATTTAAAGAAATGTCCGTTACGATCGTTTCCGTTAGATATAGGAAATTTTGAGTTTTTCGAAGAAACTCGTTATTTTTGTTTCTCTTAAATGATGGATTTCTTTTTTCAGCCCTTAAAAAAAAGAAAATTTTTGTACAGATTGAAGCAGGGTTAATCGGTTTAGAATAAATCGTTTTTTTTTTCAAACTGTGTGTTTTTTCAATGTAATGTTAAGCTTGCTAAATAGTTTTATTTTTGCATTCATGCAACTTTTTTATTCAATTCATATTACCATTCATTCACCATTCATTCATATTACCTATTAGGCACATAAATATACAAGGTAGACACAAGTTAAGTCTTTCTAAAATCACATGGGGGTAAAATCCAAGTGTTTATTTCTTCATTATTTTTTCAGCAGTTGTACATTTCAAAATACCCAAAAAGTAAATTTCAATCAAAACTTTATTTTACTACCCAATTTGCTTACTTAAAATGAATAGAGATAAATAATGTATCATTGAGGAAATGCACGTTGTATATTAATCTTAAGTCTGGAGAATATTTAAATAACAAGAGAAAAAAAAATAATAGACGAAATCCAAAACATTTAGAGTAGGCATGAAATGGCTCCAATAATTGCACACTTTTTGTCCTATGTGCTTTTATCTACAATACAATCAGAGCAAGAAAAAATACACCAAACTTTGAAAACAATATATCAATGATTCTGTGCTCTTATAAGATTTAATGCCTGAGTTTCACCTTACAGAGAACTTTTTAAATCCCAGTATAATATTCCCCTGTATGAATTATGGAAGAATAAATATACATCAATTTTTATAACGAAATTCTTATTATTGACATGTGTTTAAAAATATTTTAAAAGTTATGTAATGTATATAACACTTGTGTTTGTAAATACTAAGAAATACTTTTTATGATTAAGAATGCATGATTTCAAGTTTTCTTACATTAATTTATTAATGGTAGTAGGCTATAATTATGAAGAAATAAATGTGCAAGATTTTATAATTAATTATGTCTTACACTTATTGCAATATATCGCTTGAATTGCTCATTCACAACAAAGTTTTTTTTATATGTACTAATTTCTTAATTGTTAAAAGATTTTCAAACAGAATTTCCTTTATAGAAATGAAACTGCATATTTTTACGCTTAATATTTTTACATTTAATTTAATTATTAAGTCCAAACGTGAATTTAATTCACATGAATAAGCATTTGTTGACAATAAATTAATAACGTCTTGATGTCTCCGAAAAAAATTGCTCTCATTACGATTAGGGCTTAAACCGGTTTTTTAACAACCCTGAATTAAAGAATACTATTTTATAAATACTAATATAACTATATTTTATAAAATATATTTAGAAAAATACCAGGAGAAAACCAGAAATTTGTATTTGAAAGCAACCTACAACCTTTTTCAAACAATTATTCACTTTATAGGAACCTTTTAAGATATTAAAAAGTATTCTTGAATTTATCTTTAACCTATTTCTTTTTTCAATCATATTCAAGTCAAAAATTTTGTTAGCTGCAACCAGCTCAGGACTTAAGCATCAAGACTTTTATCAGGACCTAAAAAAATGTTATTAAACCCATATGATTCACCAACAAAAAGCTGTGCTTTTAGTAACTTCTTTTAGTAGAAGATTAACACCTGTTTTAAACCACGTAGTAAACAATAGGAGAATGGATTTACAGTAAGAGAATGTAGAATTTTATTTTTACAGGCATATGCATACAGGTAATATTACTACAACTTTCTTCTTTTCGACTCATGGTTCCTCTTTCTGGTTTTATTTCTACAAAGACACTAAAAGAAAAGAAAAATAAAAGAAAATTATAACAAGACAATAAAAACTTAACTGAGCAGGGTGCTGCACTATGCCTGATGCTTGGTTAATGAATCCTCGCCTTTTACTTGTAACTTAAGTTCATTAAAAGTGAGCATTCTTTTTTTGAAAATAATTGCTTCAAAAATTATTCTATTTTCAAGTGACTTAAAAAAATGCTGTTTACAAAATGCGATTTTCTCAGCAGCACTCTGCTCTTTTTTTGACTTTTGAAAAACTCCCATATATATACTGTCGGCCCCGCCTAAACAAATACTGTGGGTTCCAAGAAAAATTATTCAATTAAACGGGGATCTTTAACATTGCGTCTATGGCATGGGTTCCGGGATGCTTTATTCATATAAGCGGGTTATTTGTTTATCCGTTACCCGATTAAGCGGGGACGATTAGTACATGACTCATTTATGAAAGGATTTTAAATATTTTGATCACTTTGTGTGACAGAGTGGACAAATAAGCCTTTAAAAATATCCTTATAATCACAAAGAAAAGTTAGAATCACAGAACAAGCATAAAGTGGAATAAACAGCCTAAAACTGTAAGTCTGTCTGCAATTTCAAGAAAAAATCTATTTTTTTCATCATGAAATCGACTGTAACAGAGTGGACATCCAACAGTTCAAATTAACTACCATAAGAAAAAAATTAGGCTCATCCTGGTTGTTGACCTAATAACATAATGTAGCAAGCTAATCACGACAGTTATGCTACCTATATTTTAAAAAAATATATCAGATTGAATGCAATTATTTTATTTCCAAAAGGCTTGTGACAATTAGCAACATCGAAAATCTAGGGACATGGATGAATAATAGTGTTTTTTGGGATTTTTTTTTTCATTTGCGTAATTATCTGCAGAAATGGTGTCAGAAGCATCTTTTGTGCTGTGCAGTCAGGGTGTAAAAAAATCAATGATTCTTTTAAAAAAATTAAAAAAAATCAGATTTTTTTTATTTAAATCGGATTTTTTTTTATTTAAAAAAAATTGGAAACTTCAGTTATTAATTAATTTACATTTATGAACGACTTACCTTTAAGTTTTTAAAAATACAAAAACACCTTTGAAGTAAAGCTTCACCAAAAACTGTGATGTAAAACCAGATTCAATGCAAATACATATGATTCAAATCACTTTTAATATCAACAAAATTATGAAACACTATACAGAAAAATTAAAGAAAAGAAAGACAAGAAAAGAAAGAAAGAAAGAAAAGAAGACTTCTCATTTTATTAAAATTTCAAGAAAGCATTACATGAAATTTTAATAAAATGAGAAGTACAATGAAAAAATTATCTGCAAAAATTTTAAAATTAAATGTAACTTTTTCAGCTGTAATGAAAATAAAAAAACGAAAGAAATTAAGAAATTCAATAACTGTTAAAGTGTAGAGATGGAAAATAACCAGCTGATGATGTTTTTTTTTTTTTTTTGGTAAGATATGTACAGGGCTCGCAGTTGACTTTTTAAGAATTTTAGGGGAATTTTAGGAACATTTTTCTAAAATTCAATTTTTTTCCACTGATAAGGACTGCCGCCCCCCCCCCCCCCAACTTGCAATGCAAAGGCATAGAAAATTCATCTTCTGTCTGGTTGTTTTTGTTTTTTCTTTTACTGAATGTATATCACATATCACACACATCCTATTATGTCCCTCCCGCCTCAATTCACTTTTTTCAACACCTGCCCTGCAGCTGCATGTATTTTCTTTAGTTCACATATTAGACAAAACAAATAGCACTATTTATGCATACATATTATTTTGACTGTAACCTTCCACCATCTGTGGAGGGGGGATGAGTAGGATTAATGCAATAGCATTCATCAAAAAGAAAATAAAAAAGAAAGAAAGAAATATATTTCAATATTATTTCTTACTTGGGACAATCTAGCTCTATATTTGTCTCTAAAAGAGTTAAAATCTTTAGACTATTTTAGCATAGCTGAATCCGTAAATGCATCAAATAACTCACAACAGTGCATTTATTTCTAATTCTGAGTTGAGATCTTTGGGAAAATTTTATTGTTACAGATACTTAACAATTAGAAGGCCAGTAAAATTGAGTTCAGGCTCTATTAGATAAAAAGTACTAAAAATCACATACAACATTACATTACTTTTTTCCTAATTAGTTTATCGAACAAAGAACGATTACGTGTACATTATCAGACAAAAACTACATATGCATACTAAGTTTCATGTTTCTAGGCCTTGTTTTTGCAAGACTCGCTCACCAAAGACAAATATATCTACATGTACAGATTCCTCATTCCATTCAAAGTGACACGCATTAAGACAATAGCGATATGAATAGAATAATATAAATATAACATGAAATTTTCATGAAGTCTAAAAAAATATTAGTTTTGAAAAGAAGACAGTCTTGAATTAGAAATGAAAAAAAAAAAAAAAGAAAAATTCAGTGATACCAATTGTTCAATTTTATAACAAACAGAAAAATATTATCTTTTAACAGGTTCATTTTACAAATTATTTCAAGTGACATAAACATTTTTTCTTTGGTAGTTCGGGGTAGGAATCTGAATCGACTAGCATACGAATTTGCACAATCATTTTTCAACAAAGCTAACTTTAAAAAATATAGATATATATATTATACATTTATGCATATACATACGAAAATAACAACTGAATGCGTACTAATAAAATAAGGGATTGTCTGTTTTTGACACATATGGTTGTCATTTTAATTCCACGAATGAGTAAGAATCAGCATTTTTATTTATTTACTTTCAAAGTTCAACTTGTTCTCAACCACGATATGCCTTCCAAAACGATTATTTAGGTTTAATTATTAAACATACTTAAGAATTGACTAATCAAAGTAAGCTTTTTAAGATTTCCATAAGCCCTGATAAGTTCCCGCTGATTTAAATAAGAATTTTCTTTTGGAATTTAGATTCAAACATGGCGCCTTTTACCCATTCGTAGAACAGAGAAACTGTGAACATTCCATGAATTTATATTTTTTTCAAGCTGCCATTAAAAAATGTCTAAAAGTTAGCAGAACGATTAAATAATTTTTGGAATCCAATTCTGAAATTAAGTACTTACCCATATTTCATTATGTTGTTTTCCTTTTCCTTTCCGACTGATTTTCGTAGCTTGCTTGTTCTTCGGTGGCGCTGGTATCGTGAATCATTTCGGGAAGAAGCGGGACTGCGCATGCGTGAATGCGGAAGTTAGAAGAAATAACGGAAGTTTTCGGTTTTAAGGGAAACAGAAATTTTTCGTTAAAAAATGAATGAAAATGTAGTGTATAAAGAGGGTTTTTTCTGAGAGTGTAGGATTAGGTTGAGAAATATTAATAGTAATTTCGCATGCAACTTTGAAGCACTGGATCAAGAAACTATCTGCAATGATGTCTCCCCTGTGAATGTACGACCATGGCTAGAAGAGCTTCGAGAACTGGATATAACTTTAAGTGATGTTGGTGAAAAACCACAGCCCGTTCAAGTACTTATAGGTGCTGATATCTTTGGAAAGTTATTAACGGGTCAGCGAAAAGTCTTGTCAAGTGGATTGGTGGCTATTGAAACTTCACTTGGATGGACTCTGACAATGTATCTTTTTTTTCCAGAAACCATCGGCTTCAACATACATGAGGACTGCGTACTATGCGCTTTTCCTCCTGACAAACACAGGACAGATTTACGGCACAGAGAGGATGAAATAACATCCATGGGCAAGGCGGGATTCGAACCCGCGACCACTTGCTTACGAGGAGAGTACTCTACCTCTAGGCCTACGTGGCCCCCCAATGTATCTTCCAGTAGTTCTATGATGGTAACTTCCCTCTTTGTAAAAGAAATGGACATTTCTGAGATGTGGAAACTAGATTCCATAGGAATAAGAGATCCTTCCGAACAGAAAACTAAAGAAGAGCTTCACGAGGCTACTATAGAACACTTCTGAAGGGCTGTTAAAGTTGATGAAGATCACCGTTACCTTGTGGATTTACCTTAGCTCGACACACATTTGCCTTTACCTGAGAACTTCAATTTGGCAATTAGAAGATTGGAAGTGACAGCCCGCAAGCTAAAAAATGAAGATCTGTATGAAGATTACAGCAAAGTGTTCAAAGAATGGGAGCAAGAAGGAATTATCGAAGAGGTTCCTAACGAAGAAATTGAGTCCTCATGTCACTATTTGTCCCATCGTCACGTTGTGAACTAGAGCAGTACCACGAGAATAAGGCCTGTATTCAACGCTTCTTCTAAACAAAAGGGAACCCCCAGTGTCAATGATTGTGTAGAGAAAGGGTTAAATCTGATAGAACTGATTCCTTCTGTATTATTGAAATTTCGCTTGTATGAATTTGGTGTAACAGCTGATACACGTAAAGCATTTCTGAAAATCAGTCTCAATAAGAAGGACACAGACTTACGATTTCTGTGGTGTAAAAAAGATGGAGGACTTAAGTATTATGGTCATTGTAGGGTTGTATTTGGAGTTTCCTGAAGTCCTTTCTTGCTTGCGTCAACTATCAAATACCACTTGGAGACAAAACTGGAGGAAGCAACTAAAGGAGGTGAAAAATATCCTGAAGATATTATCCGAAAACTAATAAACAGCTTCTATGTGGATAACTGTGTAGCCAGTGTCAAAACTGGAGAGGAATTGAAACTGTTTATTAAAGTTGCTACAGAACTTATGACTGAAAGAAAATTCGATTTAAGAGGGAGGGAGTTCACAAATCCCTCTGAATCCATTGACAGTCCAACCAACATCCTGAGGATGAGGTGGGACAGAGAACTTGATACTATTTCTATTATCGTTCCAGATGTGCAAGAAATAAAAGATGAAGTAATCACAAAGAGAAATGTTTTAGCTGCTTCACACAAAGTCTTTGATCTTATAGGAATTGCTAGTCCGGTCATGCTACATCCAAAACTCTGGTTACAAGAATTGTGGAAAATTAAAATTGGATGGGACGAAGAAGTGGATAGCAAAACACGCCAGAACTTTTTGAAGTGGTTGACTGAGCTCGAATATCTAAAGAACTTGAAAGTGCCACGATGGTTGCATTGTGGAATTGAACTCGAGGACTACATGTTTTTTTGTGATGCAAGTAAACTTGACTACTCTGCAGTACTTTTCCTGCAAGTTAGTAATGAAACAGACACTCACGTGTAGCTGGTACAGGGTAAGACTAGAGTTGCCCCACGTGGGAAAAGGGAGACAACAATCGCAAGATTAGAACTACTTGGTGCTGCCATCTCTGCTCGTCTTTACAATGAGGTCCAAAAAGTGTTAAAAATTGACAATGCGTACGTTTGGACGGACTCTGCAACAGTGTTGGCCTGGCTGAAAACAGATGACACCTGGGGAACATTTGTACAAAATCGCGTTAAAGAAATTAAACAACTGACACCAATATAAGCATGGAGACACGTTCCCGGACAGTGTTATGCTATCGACTTGCCATCGAGAGGTTGTTTCGTGGAGAAGTTGATTACCTCTAAATGGTGGGAAGGACCCAGTTGGCTCCATGTTTCGCCTCGTGAGTGGCCTACAACAGATAAAGAAGTAGATATCAATGAAGAAGAAGTGCTTAAAGAGAAAAGAAAGGCAGTCGTATCTTCTATGATGAATACTGAAGTGGAAGAAATTTGCACGGATCGCTTTTCTCCCCACTCTAAAAATATCACAGTATTAGCATGGGTTTTACGTTTTATGCACAACATCTCGTACGAAAACAAGTTAAAAGGTAATCTGACCTTGGAAGAATTTCAGCAAGTCGAAGTTCAGTTCTTTAAAAACATACAGTCAAATGCTCTTAAAGACGAAAAGTTTATTTCGAAGATGCAAGTTTTTAAAGATGAACACGGACTCTTGCGCATAAAAACAAAACTCGTAAACAGTGACGAATTAGAGAAATTCATATTTCCAAAACTTCATCTGCTAATACTGTCGTGAAAAGTCTGATACGCGAAGAGCACGAAAAAGCACTTCATGCTAATGCTTCCACTCTCATCGCCAGACTTCGGGAGAAATATTGGATTATCAAATTAAGAAAGCTGGTAAAGCAAGTTATATTTAAGTATGTGACATGCAAACGGCACACGACCAGTCGAAGTACCCTTCGCTCCGCTGCCTAAAGATAGAATTACCCAGACAAAAGTATTTGAAGTATGTGGGGTTAATTATGCTGATCTCCTTCACCTAAAAACGAAACGCAAAGCTTGGATTGCTTTGTTTACATGCGCCGTGTACCATGCGGCCCATTACGAATTGGTCGAGTCACTCACCACCGATGCTTTCAATCGAAGCTTTGAGAATTTCTCATTCTCTCATTTCAAGAAGAGGAAGAGTATCAACTATTTATTCAGATAATGGCACGAATTTTGTGGGGACCATCTGCACTTGAGGCATTGGACTGGGACCAAATTTCAGAATACTCAACCTCTCAGAAAATCACTTGGAAGTTTATTCCACCAACAGCAGCGTGGTGGGGTGGATGGTGGGAGCGCATGGAGAGAATGTTCAAAGAGCTTCTACGTCGAGTGTTAGGAAAATCCGTTGTCAACTATGAAGAGACGTACACTATACTGTGTGACTGTGATTCAGTGATAAACTCTAGACCACTCTCCTACCTGCCTGATGACCCAAATGGATTGGTACCACTGACACCTGATTTGTTTATTCATGGTGGTGACAGCAGTGAAACTCGACTATGTCAACCGATCATTATCAGAGAAACTTGTCAAGTACTTACAAAAACAACGGGAAAACCTGACACAAAGTTTAGAAATGAGTACCTCGGTCTTTTAGTACACAAAGGAGTCAGGAGAAAAGATGCTCTGAATGTTGGAGATGTTGTTATAATTGGGCAGGACAATAACGCATCGATTGGCCCCTGGGCATCATTTTGGAAGTATTCTCTGGAAAAGATGGCATACCTAGAGTGGCAAGATTAAGAACTGACAAGGGCGAAAGGATTCGTCCGTTCCAAAAGTTCTACCCCTTAGAAGTGTAGGCAAGGGCGGATGCTGATATACTGAATGCTGCTAAAGAAACCGACTATTCCTCATGAATTTGAACTTTATCTGGACTTTAAAAACTCTTTAGTTTTAATTTTATTTTGCAAAGTTCAAAATTTCTTTTTGCAAGATGGGAGTATGTTTCAGATTGCAAAATAATATTACATTTTAATTATTAATTCCTGCTCGCGAGAATTTTATCTTTTGCTTTTTACTTTTCTGTAAGTGGCAACGGTGAGAATGTTTGCGTATTGTTTGTTGTTACTTTAAAATTTTTAGAAGAACTTTGTCTTTTGGATTAAGCTGTTTAAAAGGAAACGGTAAAATATGTTGAAGAATATTAAAATTATTGTTAAGTTTTCATTTTGAACTTTATTCCATTCAACCTGGTGAACCCGTGGTTCAGTTTGAATGGTGGCGTCCGTAGAAATTTTAAGTAGTTAGAAATATTTATGATGCAGACTTAGAAGGAATTGATGGTTCGGCTACAAAAACTGTTAACTATGTGTTTGGGAAACTTGCATCAAAGAAAACCATAAAGTATTATGAAGTTCTAATTTTATAATATGATGCAAGGGAAAAATAATAATACTAAATTTGATAGCAAAAATAGAAATTGCTACACTTGGTTTAATTGTAAGCGATATTAGAATTATAACTGAGGATGAAATGATAAAGTTTCTCTCTCAGCATCTTCAAATAGACGCTGCCATTAAGTTTTTCCATTTTTTTTCAACCTATTTATCTATATTTTATTTTACCAAAATTGATCTTAATCGACTCTGTTGTGTCGATCATTCAACACTAATTTATACACTAATTTCAACACTAATTTATATGCAAAAGCAAAAAATATGCCTAACGGCTTTTAATGAATTTCACCGACACAATTGTTTTGTATTTCGCTTTATAATTTTCTGTCATATACATTTAAATGGAAGTAGATATCTCGTTAATGGATTCATTTACAAAAAAATATTTGCTCTTAAAATTTTACATACTTTATCAGGTAGGACCTGTAAACCCCTTTTTAAGATATGCTCACTTTAAATATAAATATATGGAGGTTGCCCACTTACCCCTTCCTAAGGGGTAAGTGGGTCCCCCATGTCATTTTTTAAAGAATACGATAGCTAAAAATATTTAAAGCATTTTTTTAGCAAATAATGCTGAACTTGTGTTTATTGTTAATTCCCAAGATAAAGTAAGTCAACAAGTTTAAACGGGTTTTGCTTCAAAGCTGTTGTATAAGGCTTTTGAAATGAACTGTTCTAAAAAGGGGACCCGATTACCCTAACTAACCCTATATAAGATTTTCTGGTGGTTGCCGCATGAACTTGACCTGCTGATTTTAAATCCGTTGAGTGGCAAACGCTAGACCTTGAGCGTTTTTTGTCAAAATGGCGAAATCCAATATGGCGGCTATAAACGGTATGAACGCAAAAAAGAGAAACGTACGTGCAATGAAACATGTTATAAATTTAAAAATAACTGTCCTCTTTAGTAGAAATAGCATTCTATTGAAAATTAATATTTATAAAAAGTGTATGAATTTCAAAAAATGTATTAAAAAGGTAAAATTCAAGATGTCAGCCCATAAATTTGCTTTTACGCAATAATTATTTTTTAAACCTTAATGGACCTGAAAATAGAATATTTTATAAAATATAAATGTTTAAAACGATATACAAAGATCATAAAAAATGTGATTTATCATAACAATAACACCGTAAAAATATTTCGAAAGAATTCAGATCTTTTTTGAGTAAAGTTTTTGGACTTTTGCCGGTTTAAACCTATTTCCTGCGCAAAACAAGTTTTTTTTTTCTTTTTCAAAAATATTTCCTGTATCAATATAAGTTGCATGAATGCAGATTTTCACTGGTGTGAAAAATATTTTTAGCTACCAGTTGGAATGTACATCATGCGTCTTTGTCAAGTGTTTCTCTTTCAGCTCGATTGAAAAGTGTCCAGATTGACTTCTCCCGAACAAGGGCATACGCAACTTCTTGAAATCGCAGATTGCTTGAATTGCAAAGAAATAAGCTGCTCAGCTATATGCTTGCAATTGCTGCCTTCGCGCTGGCCATATTTGTTAAACTGCACCAGTAGAACTCCTTGCAAACCAAGAAGGCGCCAACCTCTCTAAGAGATTTTGCAAAGTTCCCGATTTACTGCCGTAAAGTGACTGACTTTTACTTGGAAGGTTTTTGAATTCTTTAGGAAGGTTACAGACTTTCCGTCCTTCCAGAGATGTTACTAGCAGCTATTGGGCACGTCAGCTGCCCATTATTTTCCAGGAACGTTTCGAAACGTTTTTTTACAGTGAAACTCTCTTAAAACTTATCAGACAAATTAAGTAAATATTTTATGGTAGTTATAGAATCATGAGAGAAACATCAATACACACAAAAATTTACTAATACTTCATGAAATTAGCGGAAAAAAAAGCTTACTGCTTATCAGATACATTTAATAGATGTTTTCTGATGCTTTTAGAAACATATGAGAATTAGCAGAACAAAATTTTGCTACTGAAGTAATAAGAGAAAGAAGGTCTTAAGACTTATCTGCTAGATTAATTCTTTAAGTTAGAAAACGCAATAAATATTTTTCTCTTATGTGGCTCAACAATGTGGCGTAGTACTAAATTTATAGTATCTGTCAAACAGAATGCGCACCACTGAATTGTTTGTATGTGGTGCTTAATATAGTATTCTACACCATCAATACAATCAATCATCGTATCTGAGGCGTTGCGGGAAAATATTCTGCCCACAGTGGTGCCAAGAATAGTAATTTCTGTACGACTCTTACCGTCTGCTGTGTACGTGAGTGTGTGTGAAAACTGCCTTCAGTTTTGACTTCAGTGCAGATTTTTTTGGACCCGTCATATTTCCATCTTTATCAAAGAAAGAAAATGAACGAAGAGCCAGTTTATGATTAAATCATTTCTGTAAGGAAACTTTCCCTTGATGACACCATTAAACCAATTATGATTGTCATATACAAAACTTGTGTCCAGTTCCTGCCTTGAATCACAGATTTTGTCTTATTTGCGGTGAACGTAGCCATTGTTTTAAGTCTTTCTTAATGTTTAGTGGAATCCTTGAGTCCACTTTTTCTCATATGTATGCCGTGACTTGCAATTTTTACCAGAGTCCTCTAAATTAAAAGTTCTATTAATACTATACGCTAAAGTTCTTCAACTATATCAAATCAAGAATGATGAAAATATGCTAAAAACATTTTTGTAGACATAATAAGTATGGTCATTCGTAGTACAAACGAAGCGCTCTATTTTGATGCTTTATTTTAACAGGAAGCTTTTTTTTAAATGTTTTTTTATGTTAAAACAGTTTTTCTCTTCATAGTTTCACTGCAAACAAAAGCTCCGAAACGCTCCTGGAAAATAATCTGCAGCTGATGAGCCTAATTTCAGTAATATATCTGGAAGAAAGGAAAGTCTGTAACATTCCTAAAAGGTTCAAAAATCTTTCAAATAAAAGTCAATCACATCACGGCAGTAAATCTTTGACTTTTCAAAAACTCTTAGGTTGATGGTAACAGTTCGGCGCCTTCTTGGTTTGACACGAAGGCTCCTGGAGCAGTTTAACAAATATGGTCAGAGCTTGGGCAGCAATTACAAGCACATAGCTAAGCAGTTTATTTGTTTGCAATTCATACAAGCTACGATATCAAGAGGTTGCGAATGCCCTTGTTTGGGCGAGGTCAATCTGGACACTTCGTAATCGAACTGAAAGCGAAACACTTAACAAAGACGCTGGATGTACCTTCCAACTGGTAGCTAACAATAGTGAGAAATCCGCATTCATGCACCTTGTATCAATGCAAGAAATATTTTTGCGAAAGAAACTTGTTTTGCTCAGGAAATGGGTTTAAACACGCAAAAGTTCCAAAACTTTACCCAGAAAGGATCTGTAATCTTTCGAAATATTTTTACAGTGTTATTTTTAGACTAAATCACATTTTTTATGCACTTTGTCTATCATTTGAAATATTTATCTTTGGTAAAACATTCTATTTTCATGTCCATTATGGTTTAAAAATTGATTACTACTTAAAACCCAATGTTTAGGCTCACATCTTGAATTGTAAATTTTTGATATTTTTCTTTTTTTTTTATATACTTTTTATAAATATTTATTTCAAATGTACTTCTATTGCGACCAAAAATTACAATTAATTTTAAATTTATAACATGTTTCATTGCACATGCTTCCCTTATTTTGCTTCATACCGTTTATAGCCGCTATATTGGATTTCGCCATTTTGACAAAAACGCTCAAGGTTTAGCATCTTGCACTCAACGGGTTCCGAATCAGCAGGTCGAATTCATGTAGAAACCACCAAAAAATCTTTTATATGTATGTATACAAATAAGAGGTAAATGTCCTTCCAGCCTGGACTTAAGTCTAAATAAAAAGAGCTAAACTCGTTTAAACTTCAAGTTCAATCTTATGTTAGGGCAGAATAACAAACTTGAACTGGTTTTGCGCTTAAATGTTTAGCTTTTTTTTATGATATTAACTAAAATCTCTGATGGTAGATAAATAAACGTATTTTTTTGTTAAATTGCATCCCTTTTTTAATTTAGAATTGCATTTAAGGTAATGTGAAGGAAATCAAATAGTTGGGAGATTCATTATATTTCACATAGTATGCAATTACGCTCATTATTTTTAAAATTGCTACCTGCCCCTCAACCATTTCCAATTAAAATTCAACTCGGAAAAACGTGGAACGTTCAGTAATAGCACGCTTTATACAGCCAGCCTCTAAGTTCATGATCTTGTTAATGCTATTTTTTAGTAAAAAAACGCACATTCCAGCGGTTCAAAAACATCCAATTTCAGACTCACGTAATTATACACAGCAACTAAAGAATAGTTTAAGGATCAAAACAGGATCTCATTTAAGGGTATGGCAATTTAAAATCCAACTGCCAATTTAAAAGCACTTAAATGGCTCTCCAGTGATATATAAGGCGTACAATTGCTGGATGCTTTGAACACGCGAGGCCTTGAGACGCTTCGTTTCAATGCTGAAAATCTGCCCTGGCGTATTATTATTGCAATCGCAACAAATAAGGGCTATTACGTATATTCAAATGGAGTGAAAACAAATTCTTTCCTTTCTGTCATCATCCGTCTTGTTTATTTTTGCTTCCCAATTTTCTTGACATTTGAATATGAACTGCAGCGATTTTCTTTTGCTTTTGCTTGTAGAAAAATGGAAAGGAAGTAAACAGGTTGTATGCTTTTAGTCGGAAGGGCAATCTTCCTCCATGGCAACAAGTTCATAGGCCTGTACTCTGACCGGCAAAAAATAAGAATAAAGAATTCGTGCGTCGATACCACACCCTCTGGTTCCTTTCTTTTAAACCCTTGGAAAAAGTCAGTTGAGCTCCTCCAACCTTAGCAAATTCTACTAACTTAAAAGTAGATTCTTCGTGCTCGACATGACTTGTTTTGGTTTATTTGTGTGGCTGAACGTGTATTTAGACAAACTCTATTCAATGCTACCTCCTCATACGAAATTCCACACCTTATTTCCATCAGCATTTGGGATTTCCACCACTTTTCTGTCACAAACAAGTATATATTTGCAAAAAGTTCCCTTAATTCTGATTACCCACCTTTTATACTTTTCGATTTAGTGTTTGTTATATGATTATCATGCTCCATTAACCCTAACAGCGTTGAAGGAAAAAAAAAAACCTCATCATGACAGACTTAGTAGTTATCCTGATGTTCCCGACTTTTCTGATAAAAAAAGCCTTTGTCCTAATTAGTCCTGATTTTTAGCTTTTTGTGCTAATATTCCTGATTTTTTGAAAATCAACTTTAGGTCTCACAACAGATTTTCAGTGTGTCCCTCTTGGAAATGGACATACATTTTTTTTAAAAATGGACCTTAGTTTTACTCTTTATAGGTTAAAATTTGTGATGCACTGATTAATCGGCGACTTTGCAGAGTAACCTTCGGCCAATTTCAGCCGCTTAACCCCTTTCCGGCTTATCCCGAGCTGGACTCGGGCAAGCGAAATGCTCCATTCTGGTTCATCCCGAGTGTAGCTCGGGCACGGTGAAAATTAACACTACACAATAGGGTGGAGCGAAAAAAACGAATTTTTGATTTTCGTAAACGGGTACCTTTCATTTACTGTGAATGAGGCTAAGTAACAATTCTGTAAAATATTTCACATTTGCGACGTTACCTTTAGTCTGCGCATTTGGCCTAAAGTTTTGAAATTTTTGATTTTTTTTAGATTTTTCAAATTTTTTAAAAAAATATTGCAAATGATAAAACTAGTGACGGGTGGTTATTAAATGGAAGAAAAAGGTTTGAAATATACAAGGATTTTTTTAAAACCAGTTTAGATTATGATTTCAGTTTGCGCATTAGGTCCAAAGTTCGTCGAATTTCCCAAAATGTCTAATATTTTCAACATTTTTAACTCAGTATTTCCTCTCAATGCTCACTTGAAGTGTCTTCAAACCTGAATTTATTTATTTTGTTATTACTTTAAACCATGCAACTCGTCATGTGGAACTACCCAGGACTCACCACGAGGAGGTGACCGCACTTCGAGTCCTACAAGTGAGCCCTTCCTTCCAACCAATGCTAGCACGTATTTACATTTCTTAGATACGTCTTTAACAATTAAATTGTTCCTTTTTGTCATAAATTAATCAAATATTTCTGTCAGATATCCCCGTTTTTACTAACCTTTTTCTTTTTCTGTGATTACACACCAATTTTGAAGAGCCTGTGACCTATTTAACAGCTCTTTCAACTGATTGAGTCTTGAATGGAAGTTTAAAAAGAGCGCATTCAGAAATCATATTTAAATTCTCAGCTTCCAGTAATCTTTGTAAATATTGTGTTGTTAAATTACGTGTAAAAGCTGGCTATGTAATTTCCACATCATGACAAGAAATCATATCGATGTGTTCTGATTTTTGATTTGTGTATGTAATGTACAAAAATAGATTTTTATCTATTTTTGGGATCTGAGCTTGTTTGCTTGTTCGGTTTTTAGATTGAGCGTTGATAATACGATTTAAACAAGTTTCTTAATATGCTCTCTCTTATGAACTAACTAGATTATTACTTCGCGTTGCCCGGGTGCTTATTAATACAACATAGCTCTAAAAAATATTTGAATGAATTTTATCCACATGGGAATATAAAATCTTATTTCATGCTAAAATGAAATAGGTGAGCCTTAAATTGATAATTCATTGTTAATCGTAATCTTTGTTGGGAACTACTTCTATTTAACTGTGTTAAATTTCATCCATTTGGATGCTTAAAGGCTTATCTCTATAACTATATCTATTCAGAATGGAAAGAAAATGGCCATTTGGAGACAAAAAATTTGAATTTTGAGCTTTTTTGGATTTTTTTTTTTAAATTTCAAAACCCCGCCTATGTGAATTCTAGCGCATGAAGGAACTTCTGTGCCAAGTTTGATGAAAATCAGACGAAAA
Source organism: Uloborus plumipes (assembly GCA_038373865.1). Lineage (NCBI taxonomy): Eukaryota > Metazoa > Arthropoda > Arachnida > Araneae > Uloboridae > Uloborus > Uloborus plumipes. Next base: position 49,362 of record JAXGGA010003925.1, on the reverse strand, counting down.
CTGGATTTGTATAAGGAGCAAACATACATACATCCATTTATATATATATTTATATAGATTACAGCATATTTCTAGGGTGCAAAGTATACATTGTTTTGAACGGATGTGAATACAATTTTCTGCTTTTTCCCGGAGTGATAAGGTTAACTCTTTATAATATCACAATAATTCATAGTTAAATTAGTAACGTCTGAACTTCATCCTAAAAAAGCAAGGACACTTTTACCGCGAAAGTTACGAACGAAGCCGCGAACTCTTTTAAAAATTATAGTTTAAAAATTATAGTATAGATTATGTTTGCTGTAGTCAACCATCTGGCTTGGGAAAGCTTTCTTGGACTTCCGTTTCATAATTTTTTGGATATTTTCCCAAACAAAACTACTTTGCTTATCTCATGAAGTTACTGTTGCTCAGTACTTAAATCATTTTTATTGTCACCACCGATCTTATCAACGACAAACTCTATAGGTTCATATTGAACTGATTTGAAAGTATAACATGTTGTTTAGCTTCGCCCAACAGGCCCAAAAATAACTTTGGTCCACTGGTAGGTCCATCTAGCTTTTGCAAAAAAATGCCGCAAATTGAGTTCATTCAAATGTAATTGGCAAATATCCCATAACAGAGGTTTACCAAGTTTTTCTTCTAGTTTCCGCATTACACCTTTATATTTTCCTGTCTTTGTAGAGCATCCATCAAAACCAATGGAAACAATTTCCTACGCAAAGAAACATTCAATTGTTCCTGACTTGTCTAAGAAATGTAAACGTTCGCACTCATTGGTTGGAAGCAAGGGGAGAGTGGATGGCACCCAAAGTGCAGCCACTTCCTCGTGGTGAGTCCTGGGTAATTTAAATGAGCACGCAAAGAGTTGAGTAGTTTAAAGAAACAACAAAATGATAAAGGAAATGTTTTGAAGGCACTTTAACTAAACATTGAGAGGAAATATTAAATTATAAAAATTTTGCTTAGTACTGAAAATATCGGAAATTTCGGGAAATTTGATGAACTTTGGGCCTAATGCTCAGACTGAAATAATAATCTAAAATGGTTTTAAAAAATTCCTTGTGTATTTCAAACCCTTTTCTTCCATTTAATAACCACCCGTCACTAATTTTATCATTTGCAATATTTTTTTTAAAAAATTGAAAAATCTAAAAAAAATCAAAAATTTCAAAACTTTAGGCCAAATGCGCAGACTTAATATAACGTCGCAAAAGTGAAATATTTTACAGAATTGTTACTTAGCCTCATTCACAGTAAATGAAAGGTACCCGTTTACGAAAATCAAAAATTCATTTTTTTCGCTCCACCCTACTACACAACCAGTCTTTCAAGAGTTATTTCACATGTCCCTTTTATGGTTTCGGATGCTTTTATTTACTATTGTTGCTACTAGATAATATAACTATACAGTGTTTTGAGCTGTAGATTTAAGATAAGAGTAGGCGCCGAATCCAAAGTATAATTTATTCTGCCATACAGAAAGCCAACTTTGCAGGTAAATACTCATTTGTTTAAATAGATATTTTTAAATTTATTTTTAGGAAATGTTGCATGCGAATGATGCTATTATGTTTAAAAAGATATGTATGTATGAAAATAAGCATAAAAAAAATTGACATTTTTTGATCCGTAATCCCGAAATTACTCATTTATTTAAATAGAAATTTTTATATTTATTTGTAGGAAATGTTGCATGCGAATGATGCTATTATGTTTAAAAAGATATGTATGTATGAAAATAAGCATAAAAAAAATTGACATTTTTTGATCCGTAATCCCGAAATAAAATGAGCCTGGAAGGGGTTAATCAACTGAAAAACTATTTTACATTAATGCTACGTGTCGTTGGATACATATCTGTGCTGAATGCATTTTAGTCGATTAATCGGCTGATATTGTTTATTTACTTTTTTAATGGAAATTTCTTTTGCTTAGAACAAAAAGCTATTCTGAATGTTTTCAACAGTAAGTTACCGCCTCTAAGCGAGAGTTCAGGTAAAACAACATATAATACACCGCCCAGCTCGGTTATACAATCCAGAGATTGCAGTAACTACTGCAGTCTGTGGATGGTGTAACGGTACTGCGGTAAATATTATAATCTATTTGTATTTATCACACGAAACAAATAGTTTCACACTTTAACTGTTGTGTTTCCCTTTTACTAAAAATTTACAAATTATCATGCTAAAGATGTGCACAACGTATTCATATTTTATTTTTTATGGAAAAAAATAGAAGAGGTAACAGGAAATTTTTTAATGAAACCTAAAATTTCCGCGGACAGCGATGCACGAAGAAACACGTCTAGGCATGGAGTCAACAAGCCTGCGGATGGTGTCCTGAGGGATGGCACTCCATTCCCTTTCAACCATTTGCCACAGTTCGTCCTCTGAACGAGGCAGTGGCAGGTTCTGCAAATGGCGTCCAATCACGTCCCACACATGTTCGATTGGTGACAAGTCAGGAGAGTATGGTGGCCAGGAAAGCATCTGTACACCTCGTAGAGCATGTTGGCTGATTCGAGCACTGTGAGGCCGGGCGTTATCCTGTTGAAAAATTGCATTTGGCAGACCCTGAAGGTAGGGGATTGCCACCGGCCGCAGTACGTTATCTACATATCGTTGGGCCGTCATAGTGGCCCCGAATACGAACTAGAGGTGATACGGAATTGTATGCAATAGCGCCCCAAACCATTATGCCACGTTGTCGCGCTGTGGGGCGTTCCACAGTTACTGCCGGATTCGATCTTTCTCCACGTCGACGCCACACACGTATGCGATGACTATCGCTGGACAAACAGAAGCGGGATTCATCTGAGAACACTACGGTTTGCCATTCTGCCATCCACGTCGCTCTGGTCCGGCACTATTCCAAACGTTGGAGTCTGTGCTGTGAGGTCAATGGCAGTCTTCTTAGCGGGCGCCGTGATTGCAGGCCACGTGCAACCAGTCGACGGGAAATGGTTCTGGTCGACACAGGAACATCCAGGGTACCTTGCTCGTGCTGCAGAATCGACGTACAAGTGACTTGCGGGTCCGCCACAGCTTGTCGGTGAATCCGTCGATCCAAGCGGTCTGACGTCACTCTGGCTGCACCTGCACCCCTCAATGTGGTTACATTTCCTCTTTCCAACCATCTCCGACACAGCCGATGCACAGTGCTTGCATCCATGTGGGTATCAGCTGCAATTTGACGTATGGACCAACCTCCCCTTCTCAGTCCGATCACCATACCCCTTGTAAAGTCGTCTATACGCTGGAAGTGTCTTCGTTGAGGACGGCGTGGTATTTCCTCCTATCACACGTATCCTTCGAGACAAAAACCAAATTTCTCCGATAATTAGTCTGGCAGAAAAACCAACATGAACATAGCCCACTTTTCAACTTCATTCTCTTACATCTTACTTCACGTGCGTCGGAGAGCTGCGCATTTCATATCATTTGCATAACTCAGTGACGTGCGTCTACGGCAAAATTTGCATGAATTTCTGACCACTCCTTCTTGGTGTTGCATTTTCAATGTCGAGCAGTGTATATATATATATATATATATATATATATATATATATATATATATATATATATATATATATATATATATATATATATATATATTACGGCACCCATAAACTTGACTACAGCTTCTGATGATGTACCATTCATCGTCAAGGCGGGGTGGGTGGGGAGAATATGGCGCAGACTGCGCTATTGAATATTTTAGGAGGATTAATTTTTTGAGTTCTTCATTTTATTCTAAAAGGAGGGGGGGGTGCTCTGTAGCATTTGAGGGGGGTTTTATATCACCTTTGGGGGGAAATTCACATTTTTGTTAAGTAAATTAGATGATTTTATTTTTTTAATTCTTGCTACGAACAAAATGTCTAATCATTCCATTATTTTACTGAATTAACCATCACTAAAATTTCTAATTCTGATCCTCGAAGTTACGTATATAATTTAATATAATAGAGTTCACGTATATGTTTTCTCCTACACCCATAGCTAAACAACTTTCACCTATGCTAGCTCAAAAACAATCTTTGTTTCATTTGATATAACATAAAAAGTCGCTGTCTTATCTGATGTAGATCATCTGCATTTGCGTACCATAATTTTGCCATTCTTAGCTGACATACCATTCACTCTTTGGACACCTGGAATATTTTTTACGTTTTTACAAAGGTTTTCTTGTGTAACTTCTGGTCAATATCAACTTGATAAAAATATTTTAATTGAACGCGAAGAACATCTTATTATATCAGATGATAAATCAGTTACTGATTGATTTTTTTTTTTTTCAATTTTAACTGGTCGACGAAACTAAAGGTTTTGTTCGTTCTCCTGTCCTGTCAATAATCTCTTTGCCATGTAAGTGTGTAGAGAAAAAATACTTCTCTACATTTTTCGTTAAGTGTTTAAATAAACAAATCTTCCTTTTACTTTTTTCTCTTTTTTCAAGTCTTTTAGTTCATATAAATACATTAAACAGCACTTCATTATTTTCAATGATGCACCGTTTTAGGGCCATCACGCATTATTTTTAGACGAATCATTAAAAATAGTCTCCTTCCTTATACTCAAATGTATAGAGTCAAGAGTCAATATGTAAAGAAAACCATACAAAAGCGTTACGTGCGCGACTTTTTTTATGAAGTCTCATTACCTTTTTTCTACCAAATGCATGAAGCTAATAGTTAAGAAATATGACGTATGTATCAAGTTAATTTATAATATGAGATATTTTTCTTTTAATCCTCTAATTTAATTTTGGAGAAAAACATAAATGCTTTTAGCATTACAAGTGTGATAAAAAAAGTGGTCTGGGTACGGTTAACATGTTATAAGTCGCTATTATAAATTTATAACGCAAATTTATAGCGGGGCATTGCTTTATTGGTATTTCATATTTTTATCGAAAAACCCTTTCTACTACTTTTTTAATTATAAATCATACAGAAGAGGTTTTATATCAAATTACAGGGTGCGGTGGAGAAACTTGCTGATTTGAAAAGTCAATAAAAGAAGAAGTACTTCATATATCAGTTTATTTCTTTTTATAAGATATTGTACCCATTCTGAATTTTTATTTTAATTAGATTTAAAAATTACATCGGGAAAATGGCGGTCCCCATTAATGATGCACTAATCTGCTCTAGATGTAAAGTTTTGTTTCACTCTTTCGATCATATCGACTGGGATGTTAGCGATAGCAAGCCGTATGTTGTTCTTGAGGTGTTTCAGGGTCCGGGGCTTGTCGATGTAAATGATCGATTTGAAATACACCCATAAAAATAGTCGCAGGGTGTCAAATCGGGGGAGCGCGTCGGCTACGGTATGTCATCTCTCAGCAAGCTTGTAGGGATGAAACTGGAGCTCGTTGGGAAGAATTCGTCTCAATAGCCCCGTTCACATGGCGCGTTTCTACCCCGGAAAGAACCCGCATCGAACCGCATTCCGGGTTTTTGTGGAATTAAAGCGGAACTTTTTCCCTCCTGCACTCGACTGGAATCAAAGCGGGGGCTTTAACCAGAATGCACTGCGCGCATTGAGTTTGTTTACATCCGCCGTATTGGATAACGCGTCGTCGGATTCTCTTCGGGTCTTCGTCTTTTTCGTTCTTCGTGTTCGGTGTTCTCTTCGACCATGGCTTCGAATTTAAATGAAAATGAAAGATGGCAGGATGAGGAGACCAAACTCTTAATCAAGTTGTGGTCGGAAGCGGACGTCCAAGCCAGACTGGATGGGACGGTCCGCTCCAACGCCGTCTACAAAAATTTGGCGACACAGCTTGCTGAGCACGGGTGCCGAAGAATCCATTAGGCAGATTCGCAACAAAATTAAGTCACTGAAAAAATCATACAAAGAAGTGAAGGATGCTTGCAGTACCAGTGGTACTGGTGCGCAGATTGTAAACAGAGCGAAAAGGAGCCTGGGTAAAAACGCTAAGGATGCTGGGTAATTCCGTTTTGTGGAATAAAACCTCTTTTCACATGTGAACGATGGATTTGCCGAGCGGTTTTTTTCGGGGTTGGAGCGGGGAAATGCGAGGGAGAAAAGCTTCATGTGAACGGGATTAGTGTGCAATCAAAAATCTCCGGAGTAGCAGCGTGTTTACGCGAAGAAGGCGTGGGAGAGCGGAAGAAACGACTCCCTCACTTTCTCGACGTTTTCTATAGTTCTGGAAATCCGTTGACGTCCTGGGCCTTCTTTTTTTTGATACACTCCCACTTTCCCTGAATGCTTTCACCCACAAAACAGTCGATTCCCAGCCAGGAATGGTACCCCGGGGTGAATTTTGAATCGAGTTCGGAAGGCACGTTGAGAGGCGACCACCGAAAGATTATTTGAAAAGTATGCCTCAGCGGCGAACACTCGTTGCTCCTTTGTCCAACTTATAACAACAATAAATTGTAAGATAAAACTACAGGTCCCCTCTTTAAAATGAGACTCTCCCCACTCCTTTCTGATCATTCCTTGCTAATTAGCATCTAGTTAAAATCAGCAAGTTTCTCTACCGCACCCTGTATATGTTTTTAAAGTAAATAACTTTATTTTGTGAATAGAAAATTTGCTAAATGATTATTTAAAAGGTTTATTTATCTATTTTCTAAAATAACTACACTCATGTCCATAAATGAAGGATAATTCAGAATCACCAGAAAATCGAACTCTAAAATGAATAAATCAACCGTAAAATGGCTACACACAACTTCACGAATAATATGCAAATTACACGAAGCAACTGGATCACGCAAATTGTACGTCACAATGACGTGAGTGAAAGAGAGTGATATATAAGGAATGTTGATAATGAAGTAAAACTGTTCGCATGCTTTTTACAAGCCTTTAGGTGCTCTGGCAGCGTAGTAATGACCGAAAGGAAGCATTCTGATGACTTTTTAAGCGGTAGAATTATTAGGCCGCCCGGAATGTGGGCACACTCAGCAAGAGGTTTCTGAGGAGCTTGGAGTCGCCCAGAGTGTCGTCTCCAAGCTTTGGCAACGCTTTCAAGACGATGGTAACGTGAGTAGACGTTACATCAGAGGTTCTCATCGACAATGGCGTAACTATGGGGGGTGTTTTGGGCACAAACCCCCCCCCCCCCCCCGAAACGTTGGTCCAAAAAATGCAAAAATGAGATGAAAAAATATAAAAACTCCTAGAATGAAAAAGTATGATTCTCCAGCGAATACCATAGTGTTACAGACTTCATTGCCGCCCCCCTCCCCTTCCCAGAACCATTAAGGATTGTCTTTTTTAGGAAATAAATGTCAAAATATTCCGGAGTTAGGCCTCCAAACTCCGATCGAAATTCGTCCGAAATTGCATTTTTGGAACTTAAATTTCGAAAAAATCGCTTGGAAGAATTTCTGTATCCTATCATTTTCTTTCAAAATATTATAAATGGAGGGCAATCGTGTTTTACTAACTGAGGAAGAGATCGAACATCCTCTCCTCGAACATCACCAAGATAGTCTAGAATGGAGTTTTTAGAGGTACAATTTATGAAAATTTTCGGGGGCTAACCCCTGGACCCCCTTCCATTTTTCTGTAGTAATATTTCTTAAGACTGCAGCACAATTCTTGTGTCAGAGGTTGTTACTCTTTAAAAAGCTCTCCGGTTTTTCGAATTTCGGATTTACGCATTTTCAAGTGCGTATAATGTACACTGCTCGACATTGAAAATGCAACACCAAGAAGGAGTGGTCAGAAATTGATGAAATTTGGTAAGAAGACAGAGACAGCATGGAACAATAAGTGATATTTATTTCAAAATAAATAAGCACAATTTAGAGCGAGGACGGCGTCGGCTCAGTAAGAAGTAGGACCACCGCGGACAGCGATGCACGAAGAAACACGTCTAGGCATGGAGTCAATAAGCCTGCGGATGGTGTCCCGAGAGATGGCACTCCATTCCCTTTCAACCATTTGCCACAGTTCGTCCTCTGAACGAGGCAGTGACAGGTTCTGCAAACGGCGTCCAATCACGTCCCACACATGTTCGATTGGTGACAAGTCAGGAGAGTATGGAGGCCAGGAAAGCATCTTTACACCTCGTAGAGCATGTTGGCTGATTCGAGCACTGTGAGGCCGGGCGTTATCCTGTTAAAAAATTGCATTTGGCAGACCCTGAAGGTAGGGGATTGCCACCGGCCGCAGTACATTATCTACATATCGTTGGGCCGTCATAGTGCCCCGAATACGAACTAGAGGTGGTACGGAATTGTATGCAATAGCGCCCCAAACCGTTATGCCACGTTGTCGCGCTGTGGGGCGTTCCACAGTTACTGCCGGATTCGATCTTTCTCCACGTCGACGCCACACACGTATGCGATGATTATCGCTGGACAAACAGAAGCGGGATTCACCTGAGAACACTACGGTTTGCCATTCTGCCATCCACGTCGCTCTGGTCCGGCACCATTCCAAACGTTGGAGTCTGTGCTGTGAGGTCAATGGCAGTCTTCTTAGCGGGCACCGTGATTGCAGGCCACGTGCAACCAGTCGACGGGAAATGGTTCTGGTCGACACAGGAACATCCAGGGTACCTTGCACGTGCTGCAGAATCGACGTACAAGTGACTTGCGGGTCCGCCACAGCTTGTCGGTGAATCCGTCGATCCAAGCGGTCTGACGTCACTCTGGCTGCACCTGCACCCCTCAATGTGGCTACATTTCCTCTTTCCAACCATCTCCGACACAGCCGATGCACAGTGCTTGCATCCATGTGGGTATCAGCTGCAATTTGACGTATGGACCAACCTCCCCTTCTCAGTCCGATCACCATACCCCTTGTAAAGTCGTCTATATGCTGGAAGTGTCTTCGTTGAGGACGGCGTGGCATTTCCTCCTATCACACGTATCCTTCGAGACAAAAACCAAATTTCTCCGATAATTAGTCTGGCAGAAAAACCAACATGAACATAGCCCACTTTTCAACTTCATTCTCTTATATCTTACTTCACGTGCGTCGGAGAGCTGCGCATTTCATATCATTTGCATAACTCAGTGACGTGCGTCTACGGTAAAATTTGCATGAATTTCTGACCACTCCTTCTTGGTGTTGCATTTTCAATGTCGAGCAGTGTATATATACACACATACATACATACATACAAAGTGAAAAAAATAGGGATTGCCCCCCCCCCCGCTGCCGTTTTTTTAACCTCGTGACGACTTTGAATATAACACCCCCCCTCCCTGAAACCAGCGAGTAGTTACGCCACTGCTCCTCGAGTTACAACACCGAATGAGGACCGATATTTGACAGTTTCTGCCAAAAGAAGAAGACGGAGCACAGAATCAGACCTATCTCGTCAGCTCTCTTCAGCTACTGAGACGACAGTTTCAAGGCAGACAGTCTACACCCAGACAGCCAACCATTGCCAAAAGCTATCTACTAGTTATCCACTGGCTAAAGAAAGTAGATATTGCCAAATCCACTAGATATCCATGCTAAAGCCACAGATCTGCACAAATTCACCACAAGTCAGAAAGGTTGCACCTCTAACTTAGGACTGCGACATCGATGTCGATGTTTTGGAAACATTGATGTTTTTCCCATCGATGTTTGAGGGTCGATGTTCTGGGTTCGATGTTTTTTCGATGTCGATGTTTTACAATCCAGCAAAATAAGCTTGATAAAAATAAGCGATATGCAGACACATTTAAGAAGTTTTCATCCTTAATCAGAAATTACAGAATTAATCACATTAGAAAACATTTTCTATGATTATTATCGATGTTTTGCCCTCGATGTTTCTAAAACATTTCTGATTTGCTTTCGCTATTTTTTTTTATTTTATTTATTTCATTATTATTCTTTATGTGAATGTTTTTTACTTAAAAAAAATCTTCAAGATATGCGATCGAAAGTTATATCGTTAATCCAGCCGTTACACTATCAATCTTGTTAGGAGACGTTTTTGATTGTTACCATCGATGTTTTAAGGTCAATGTCTTTTAATGATCACTGTTTCGCGTTTGATGTTTTTTTTTTTTTCGATGTCTGTTTTACACTTTAGCAAAAACCAATAAAAATATGCGAAAAAAAAAAAAACAAAGATTCATCTTTCAGAGTTGCAATATCTATCGTATTGAAATAGTTTCTTTTTAAATTACTACCAATGATTTTCGCTCAACGATTATTAAACATCGATGTTTTTGTTTTGCTCTGGAATTTTTTTCAATAACGGTGTTACTAATATATATTTTTTAAATATTTAAATTTACACTGCTCGACATTGAAAATGCAACACCAAGAAGGAGTGGTCAGAAATTCATGCAAATTTTACCGTAGACGCACGTCACTGAGTTATGCAAATGATATGAAATGCGCAGCTCTCCGACGCACATGAAGTAAGATATAAGAGAATGAAGTTGAAAAGTGGGCTATGTTCATGTTGGTTTTTCTGCCAGACTAATTATCGGAGAAATTTGGTTTTTGTCTCGAAGGATACGTGTGATAGGAGGAAATGCCACGCCGTCCTCAACGAAGACACTTCCAGCATATAGACGACTTTACAAGGGGTATGGTGATCGGACTGAAAAGGGGAGGTTGGTCCATACGTCAAATTGCAGCTGATACCCACATGAATGCAAGCACTGTGCATCGGCTGTGTCGGAGATGGTTGGAAAGAGGAAATGTAGCCACATTGAGGGGTGCAGGTGCAGTCAGAGTGACGTCAGACCGCTTGGATCGACGGATTCACCGACAAGCTGTGGCGGACCCGCAAGTCACTTGTACGTCGATTCTGCAGCACGTACAAGGTACCCTGGATGTTCCTGTGTCGACCAGAACCATTTCCCGTCGACTGGTTGCACGTGGCCTGCAATCACGGCGCCCGCTAAGAAGACTGCCATTGACCTCACAGCACAGACTCCAACGTTTGGAATGGTGCCGGACCAGAGCGACGTGGATGGCAGAATGGCAAACCGTAGTGTTCTCAGATGAATCCCGCTTCTGTTTGTCCAGCGATAATCATCGCATACGTGTGTGGCGTCGACGTGGAGAAAGATCGAATCCGGCAGTAATTGTGGAACGCCCCACAGCGCGACAACGTTTCATAATGGTTTGGGGCGCTATTGCATACAATTCCGTATCACCTCTAGTTCGTATTCGGGGCACTATGACGGCTCAACGATATGTAGATAATGTACTGCGGCCGGTGGCAATCCCCTACCTTCAGGGTCTGCTAAATGCAATTTTTCAACAGGATAACGCCCGGCCTCACAGTGCTCGAATCAGCCAACATGCTCTACGAGGTGTACAGATGCTTTCCTGGCCACCATACTCTCCTGACTTGTCACCAATCGAACATGTGTGGGACGTGATTGGACGCCGTTTGCAGAACCTGTCACTGCCTCGTTCAGAGGACGAACTGTGGCAAATGGTTGAAAGGGAATGGAGTGCCATCCCTCAGGACACTATCCGCAGGCTTATTGACTCCATGCCTAGACGTGTTTCTTCGTGCATCGCTGTCCGCGGTGGTCCTACTTCTTACTGAGCCGACGCCGTCCTCGCTCTAAATTTTGCTTATTTATTTTGAAATAAATATCACTTATTGTTCCATGCTGTCTCTGTCTTCTTACCAAATTTCATCAATTTCTGACCACTCCTTCTTGGTGTTGCATTTTCAATGTCGAGCAGTGTAAGTCTGATTTTTTAAAATCGGATTTTATATTAAAATTTACCAATATTTCACTTTATTTTGTTAAAATCACTCTTAAGTAATGACCTTATTGCAATTTTAATTATTTCATTGATATTTATAAATGATCCTAATGATTTCTATTCAGTGACACTTTGACAATGTGTTCAGAGTTTGTAATAATTAAAAATAAGAATACTGAATATAGTACTGAAATAATGTAATAATGTTGTTGGACATAACTTTTTTCCCTATTAAAACCGTGTCTTTACTTTACATTTATTTGATCAACAGTTTTCTAAAAAAAATTATACTTCGGAAATTTAAAGTAGCTTTATTAATAATGCATATGCAAATGTCCTTTTTTTAAAAAATTACCTTTCCAGCTAGTAATTTATATTATAATTATCATTCCAAAGGAACATTAGTTTGCACTTCGTTTTCAATATTTTACGCATCCTCATTTAAATTCGTTCGAAAAAGAATTTAGTATATTGAAAAAACCTGACAACTCATTTTTGTCACATGCTGTGCATGCATCACATTCAGCAAACTTCATTTTAGTTGTATTCATTTAAAATCACTTAAAATTGTTTTTTGTAAAAAAAAATTGAAGACAATATCTAATCTTTTAAATTAATATCTTAGCAGAGATTAACCTTTTAACTGTCATGCCCGAGATAGTCTCGGGCACAGCTGGTTTTCGAAAATGTCACGCCCGAGTATTACTCGGGGTAATTTTTTTTTTTTTTTTTTGAGTGCATCGTATTGTTATACCCAAATATATATCGGGAGACGTTTATTTCGGCTTCATCTCTTTGTCAAACCCGTTGTTTGTGCTTGGAAAAGTGTTAAAAATCAAAATAACTTGACAGTTAAAGGGTTAAATACCAAGGGGGCATTTCTGAAGTTACTAGTGCAGAAACACCGATAAGAGCTTCCAGTAATGACAATGATACAGCCAGAAAATGGTTCGAAGATGAAGTCATCCCAGATTCTTTCGTATCAAGTCATGTTAATCCTAGTATTGTAATACAATTGAGCCCACGTAGTAGAATAGCCAATTCGCCCAAAAAAAAAAAAAAAAAAAAAAAAAAAAAAAAAAAAAAAAATATATATATATATATATATATATATATATATATATATATATATATATATATATATATATATATATATATATATATATATATATATATATATATATATATATATACTCAAAAAAAAACAGAATATTCTGTTATCTGAGACAAGCAAAAGCATTATGTTTTATAAATTTAAAGTTTTTACAATAAGCAGGATACATTTCTCACTGATATTCCAATACGGATGCTCGACTATTAACCCTACACTGCATGGTGTTGCCAATTGGCTACATGGACAATTTGTCCTCCTTATGAACAGCAGAATGTAGTCATAAGGCAACTCAATGCATAAAAAGCAAGTATTGGGTATATTTAAAGCAATTATCACCATTTATCCTCCATGCATGGCAGCACTGGTCTGTTACATGCTCTTACATGAATCCAAATGGATAGCTTTTAAAATCACTCAAACTACCATGTTTTGAAATTATTTTTTACAATGAAATATTTTTCTTCGTCTTTTAAAAAAATAACATGAATAAAATAAACATTTATCTTTCGTTTAAGATGCGTTTTACATCAAAATAATTATTTGGAAAAAATCTAGGACATAATACACGTCTGTAGCCATTTGGCAACATTATGCAGTAAGCCATCCAGAGAACACTTCGATTCATCTCTACAATTCATGAAGTATGTGCTTTGTTTATGTTTCGCGCTAGCTTCTTTCTCTTTTTGGAAGGTATAATATAATCATGCGGACCCAAAAGTGGTACTTTCGGCTGTTCTACCGTTTATAAGACCTCGCAATTATCAATGCTTAGTTGATGTTCAACAGAGTGAACAAACGAAAAATCAATCGGGAAAAGCCTTTAAAACGTGTTCACTTTAGATTTCAGTTAGCACAAACGTTGTGCTTACACGGACAAGTAAAGTCATTAATAATTTTAAAATAGTTTTGAAAAAAAAAACTAAAAAATACGCTTTTACATTGGAATGCGCTGTGATCATCACGGGTTTCCCTCTGATTTTCAAAACTACTAAATATCCGCACTTAAGTTTACATGTGTACTTATAATACATCAATATGCAATACAGTTTAGCCTTTAGTATTAAAAATAATATTAAATATATTACTTTTATATTTGCAAAGAACGTAAATTTTATCTTTTATTCAGAGTTACATACATACATACATACATACATACAAACAAACCCACATGTGAAATTAATAAAAGCGTATTAAAAAGAGACCATGAGCTACAGAGGAACTAGTTACAAACCAAAAAAAAAAAAAGAGAAAAGAAAGAAAGCTTGCGCGAGAGAGCCTCCAAAAGACATCAGATTTGACAGAATTGATCATCGGAAAGTACAAGTACATATAAAAAATAATGTAAAATGTCAAAACGTAAAGGATTACAAGAGTACAGTGTACCAAATGTTCAACTCCTCTATTTTTTTACAAAAAAGAACTAATTTCAAGACTATCATTTACAATCATTTTTATCTGTTGAATGCATGGTGTAGCCATTTGGCAACGAAACTATTTTTAATTAGAAAGGGGTGAAAATTTAGAGTTAAATTTTTTTAAATATTTTTCCATGTTTTCTTATTACATTTACAAACACATATATTTTTTTCTACGAAAAATAAAAAATCATGCAGTGTAGGGTTAATGAAGATGAAAAATATGTTATAACCCCTCAAAGAAAATTCTAGTCATGTTGCCTGGTCGAAAGATCCCTGTTCAACTTTAAACGCTCAATTGTGTGACGAATTAGATTGTAACTATTACAGCTCTTGCGACTGTGAAATGTATAGTAAAAACTTTTGAATAACGTAAATTTAGATAAAGAGAAAATATTCGTAATAACGGCCACAAATTGATACAGCAAAAAATATGCAAAATTTTTTACAACTATTTGCCAGGTAAATTGAACTGGAAACAGCACCAGGGACCGCTGAAAACATGATCGTAAAAGTCTGAAACTAAGCACCAAAATGTAGTACATTTCTTTCTTCCTCTCCTCATTCTGAAATTTCATGAGCTTTCTTGCAAGATGGACACCAAAATTTTACCAGGACCTAAGCATCACTTTGGCCTATATAAATTATAAGGAAATCCTATCACAATGAAACAAATTTTCAATCTCCATTCTTCACTATATTAACGAAACTTTGTCATAAATGTGAAGTCCCCTGAAGTCTGAAGTTCATTGTAACAGGAATGTACTGTACCAATTAAATTGCATGCTCCGTAAATCTGTACCTAAATACCAACCTGATGCAAGTCACGACAACACTGCTTAAGAGGAGAGTAAAACTTATTTGGTGCGTGCTAAAGTCGAGAAGCTATGAATAGAAGTAATACTGACATACAGAGTGATTCCATACCAACTCACCAAATGGGGGTCGCACGACCGACTCGGATTTTCTTTTAATTTGGCACACATGTTGATCATATAGAGGCATGGAAAAGTCCAAATTGTTAGGTTCCTGCTCCACTTATTTTCTGAGATACATGCCCTCAAAGTTTGTCCGCCACGTCAAAATACTGAAAAAGTGATGTTATTGATTCATTTTTTATAAAAAGTCGTACTCATGCAAAATAAAAGTGTTAGATATCTATGGAAACTAGTTACTCCAGGCATTCCGAAAAAAAATACTAGAACGTTCATAATGAAAATTGCCAAGATACAGGGCTCTTTGAATTTGTCACCACAAAAACTTGATTTTGCAGATTTTGCTAAAATTAAGGCATTTATTACAAAAACAGGCAAACAAAACCAAAGGTTTTCTCCCTTTCTAGTAGCGTACAGGTCCTTCTTGTAAATTTCTACGCAATAAATTTTTTGGGTTTCTCAGTCCTTCTTGGAAATATTTTAGCTTAAAAATAAGCCATAAGGCAAAAAATGCGTTTTTGGCCATCTTGGCAACCATTTTTCTCATAAAGGGGGAGCAGTAGAAACTTTATTTTTTTTAAAAAACAAACCACTGATATGTTAGCTATTCACAGGAAAAGAGTTTACTTTTGGTTATTTCTCCCATTAAGAGATATCCTGCTGACAGTATATGCATGTTTTTCGCGACGACCATATGCTTTTGTTCCCCCTCTCATGGACTTAAAATTAATTAAACCAAAAAATAATGATATATTTATTAATAGCTGTATTATCTACTCAATATGTCATGAAGTTTAATTTATTAAATCATTGAACAATAAATTAGATAATTGATGAAAACAAGAAATAGTATTTCTCTGATGCCTGAGCATTATACATTCATAATTATAAAGCACTAAATACTTTCTTGAGAGATTAATTAACATAAAGGAGCTCTAAATATTTATATTATAAGCAATACCCAATCTTGTGATTGGGATACTCCTGTTTTTAATTGAAGAATTTCTTGAATATCACATGAATATCAGGAAAATAAATGAGGTCTTTTCGTTTGATGTAGGATATTTTATGACAAATTTCATTTGATGGGCTACTAACTGAGCATGGTGATAAAGAGCTATTAATTTCAGCATCGAATTCCATTTTACGTTATTAACAGTTAAATATTTACAAAATAATTAAATAAATAATTTAATATAAAGCCATGCTTGAAGAATTAAAATTAGTGCAACTAATTTA
Source organism: Uloborus plumipes (assembly GCA_038373865.1). Taxonomy (NCBI): domain Eukaryota; kingdom Metazoa; phylum Arthropoda; class Arachnida; order Araneae; family Uloboridae; genus Uloborus; species Uloborus plumipes. Next base: position 32,978 of record JAXGGA010003925.1, on the reverse strand, counting down.
TTCCCATACTGATCTTTACAAAACTGACATGTGTTGAGCACTGATAAGAACTGACAAGAATAAGTTTACTCACTAAAATACTAGTTCACAGATACTATAAAGCGTACATTCTATTTTCTACAAAATAATACTGCAACAAAGAACAAGGGTATAAAGGGGTAGGTACTAAAGAATTTCTTGAAAAATCAATTAAAATAAAGGAGCTTCGAATATTTATCTCATAGGCAATACCCAATCTTGTGATTGGATGTTCCTGATTGATGGCTATAAACAGGAGGATACCCTTGTTCTTTGTTGCAGTATTATTTTGTAGAAAATAGAATGTATGCTTTATAGTATCTGTGAACTAATATTTTAGTGAGTAAACTTTTTCTTGTCAGTTCTTATCAGTGCTCAACGCATGTCAATTTTGTAAAGATCAGTATGGGAATAAATTAGTTGCACTAATTTTAATTCTTCAAGCATGGCTTTATATTAAATTATTTATTTAATTATTTTGTAAATATTTAACTGTTAATAAGGTAAAATGGAATTCGATGCTGAAATTAATAGCTCTTTATCACCATGCTCAGTTAGTAGCCCATCAAATGAAATTTGTCATAAAATATCCTACATCAAACGAAAAGACCTCATTTATTTTCCTGATATTCATGTGATATTCAAGAAATTCTTCAATTAAAAACAGGAGTATCCCAATCACAAGATTGGGTATTGCTTATAATATAAATATTTAGAGCTCATTTATGTTAATTAATTTCTCAAGAAAGTATTTAGTGCTTTATAATTATGAATGCATAATGCTCAGGCATCAGAGAAATACTTTTTCTTGTTTTCATCAATTATCTAATTTATTGTTCAATGATTTAATAAATTAAATTTCATGACATATTGGGTAGATAATACAGCTAATAATAAATATATCATTATTTTTTGGTTTAATTAATTTTAAGTCCATGAGAGGGGGAACAAAAGCATATGGTCGTCGCGAAAAACATGCATATACTGTCAGCAGGATATCTCTTAATGGGAGAAATAACCAAAAGTAAACTCTTTTCCTGTGAATAGCTAACATATCAGTGGCTTGTTTAAAAAAAAATTAAAGTTTCTACTGCTCCCCCTTTATGAGAAAAATGGCTGCCAAGATGGCCAAAAACGCATTTTTTGCCTTATGGCTTATCTTTAAGCTAAAATATTTCCAAGAAGGAGTGAGAAACCCAAAAAATTTATTGCGTAGCAATTTACAGGGAGGACCTGTACACTACCAGAAAGTGAGAAAACCTTTGGTTTTGTTTGCCTTTTTTTGTAATAAATGCCTGAATTTTAGCAAAATCTGCAAAATCAAGTTTTTGTGGTGACAACTTCAAAGAGCCCTGTACCTTGGCAATTTTCATTATGAACGTTCTAGTATTTTTTTTCAGAATGCCTGGAGTAACTAGTTTCCATAGATATCTAACACTTTTATTTTGCATGAGTACGATTTTTTATAAAAAATGATTAAATAACATCACTTTTTTAGTATTTTGACGTGGCGGACAAACTTTGAGGGCATGTATCTCAGAAAATAAGTGGAGCAGGTAACTTTCCTTTTGAGCTTGTTCATACCTCTATACCATCAATCTGTGTACCAAATTAAAAAAAAATCCGAGTCGGTCGTGCGACCAACTTTTTTTTTCTCGGTGAGTTGGTATTAAATCGCTCTACAAGTAATACTTTGAATAAACTTCCCAAACCTTTTAGAAGCCTTTACTATTATTTTCTTTTGAAACATAATACAAATCTATACATTAAAATTTATTATAAAACTACCAGGATTTGAGTAAAAATCCTTAATACCTGGTACTACTCCCGACTTCCAATGAATTGTTGTTTTAAATCTTCAATTTTAATGCTTATTCACCAGTTCCATCTCTATGCAAAACTAAACATTTACAATGAAAAACGACCTTAAAACTTTGACAAACGTAAAATAAAGACCTACCTTTCTATGGAACTCAAGGATCTTCTCTGAGACGCTATAATTGTAAGCTACATATTTTATTTTTGGAAAGAAAAATCAACATGAGAACAAAGTGCAATGAAATCATTTAGCAAAATATGTTTTTAATCTATGCTAAAATGGACAGCCTCTATGAGTGATAGCGAGTTCTTTCCTGTATCTTTAATGGTTTTATTATTCCTGGCCTTAGCGTGCCTCAACCAGTTTTTTATCACAAATTCTATTGCTGCATCGCTTGCCAATGCCCGATTATTTCTGATTGCAACTAAAATGAAAAAAAAAAATGCATAAGAAAAACTTTTAAAACATGTTTAACAGCAATACAGCAATTAACATTTTAAATCTTGCTAACTTGAGAAAAAGTTTTGAAGCAATAACTTAACTTTAAAATTACATCAATCTAAATTATTAGAAAAATGTCCAAATGCACAATATGTTAAGATTTGGAAAATATTCCATTTCAATTAAGGTTGGTGTATATAGCTTCTTGATTCAAAGAAAAAGTACACTTACAGAATAAGCAATAACGCAATCAATACATTAATAAAAAGGTTATAGTGAACACTTCTTTTGAAGTATAAATAGCTATTGATACAACTTAAAGCACTTCTCTGATTATGATCCTTAAGAATAATCAAATTTTGACTAAAATGAAGCAAAATGATGAAAACTAAAAAAAAAAATAATAATGATTTTGAAAACAACAAAAATTATACCAAAAACTACTTTAGCCAGCTGCAAGTTATTGAATTTGCACTTTCCTTTAGGCCCTAACCAGCTATAATGTTGAGCCACGGCATCGGTAAGTTTTTTTTCCAAATCCTTTTCACAGTTGCATCAACAGTTGCGCCACCACCATTGGAAGTAAATTTACATGGAAGTATTTTATGAAAATGTAATTCAACTTTTTAAAAAAAGGCAGATACATAACATAAAGACACATAAAGACACAAACATAAAGACAGGAACTATACCAAAAAATCCATAGTGCTGCCATCCAGCAGAGCATTTTCTAAATGGATGAGATCTTCTAGAGTTTTAACGGGCACAAAAACTGGCATTATATTCTCTACCAGGGCTTTTTCTTGAACTGAAGCTATTTTTTTTAAATACGTATATTCAGTTTAAAATACCAAGAAGGATAAGTATAATTTGCTCCTTGCATGCACTTCACTAACTATGCAGTAACGGTAAGAACATAAAACAAAAGTTAAAACACTAATTACTGTTGAAACTAAATACACATTTCCAAGCCAAATTTATTGTTTGATGTGAATTGTTTCGATAAGGTAAACTGATTTTAGAAGGCCCCTTGGACTTAGCTTTTAACAAGGTTTTTAACAGCTAAAGTGCATTAAAGTTTACATGTACGTAGTTCACACATGATTTAAATATCTTTCAAAATCTAGGTAAATTTTGATAATACCTGAAATCCACTTAATGAATAATAATTAAAAAAACATGGAAATGAAAGCTAACATTTATACTCAATTGATTCAGCTGTCAGGTATAGTTTTGAAATGAAAAAAAATGTTTACTACATTGCTGGTTCATTATCTGTTCTTGGTTGGACAAAATCAGTCTCTGATTTTCTTTAATTTTTAACACTTCTTGAGTCAGGTTGAGTAACACTAGAACATTTCAATATAAGACAGAATATATGTTAAAGAGACAGGAAAGTACTTTTGACTTTATTTCCACAAGTAAATCTGTAATATGAGTCAAATAGTCCCATTTTACTAAGAAATAAACATATTTCAAAACAGGAACATTACACAAAATTTTTAGGCAAGAAAAGGTCATTAATTGCTACACTTAATACAGATTAGTTTAATGTTTTAAAATATAATTTTTACATATTTCAACATAAAAATTAAATAACTCACCTGACATTAAGTTCATCTTCCCTTCTAAACTTTCACTTGCAGATGAAGATGAATCACTTGAGGAGCTATAGTATTGAACCATCCTAGTTAAATTTTCATTCAGTTTTGTTATTCCTGTTGTCTCCGTGACTGTTTTCATTTTCTTTAGATGACGTATTGTGGCGCTGTGGAATTTTTTCCCTCCCTTGCTCTTCCCCATTTCTTTTTCCGATGAAAAATCAGTATCCTCCTCAGCTTTATTCAAATATTTTCGAGCCAGCTCGTAAGTAGCATTCGAAATAAAGAAAAAATGGCAACAAATACATAAACTGAATGAACTATAGTGAAAAAAAAATACAATTGAACAGTAAAAATCAGTAGCACTAAAAATTATTAGAATATCTTTTTTTATGCTTTGATAACTTTTTAAACCTAACATAATCGAAAAGAAAAGCTAAATTAGACACATAATGTAAGGCATTTATTGAATAAAAACTTAAAACATAAGAACCAACTCACAGTATTCTCCTAAAACACGGGCATCGTGCGAAATCCATTCTTCCGAAGGTTTGACCATCTTCCCCCATTTTTCCCCCATTTTTTGTACCTCACTGGTCTTAAACGGGGACCATACACAATTGTTCCTAACTATCCAAGATAAAGGCACAACTTCCACTTGCTTTGAATGCATAAAATCGACAATTGTAAAAGTAGCCGGCATATTTTATTCTGCAAACATGATTAAATAATGCATGAAAGTACAAAAAGAAACATTTGAGTATCATAATTAGTATCAAGGTGTTCAAAATTAATAACTCTTCAGTCAAATAAAACCATAACAAAAGCGGGGAAGTCAGTCTTTGAAAAAGACTGAGTAAAACTACCGTTAAATGCTTTATTTTATTAATACAAATTTCAATTTAAGCATTTATTCAGAAGTAATCGTGATGCAACAATAATTTCTAAAAAGTTCATTAGAATTCGAATTCGACAAAATCCCTGAAACAAAACTAATAGCAGTAAAACCTTGAAAAAAGTTCATTAGAATTCGAATTCGACAAAATCCATGAAACTACTAATACCACTAAAACCTTAAAAAAATGTGATGGAAAAAATAACAATTTACGCAGTAATTGAAAATTATGATTAATAATACAACAATGACTGGAAGTTATATTAAAAAAAACTGAAAAAGATATTAGTCGGGAAGCAAAATTACAGATGCAATCAAATTTTAAGAGAAATTTGAAAAATGCTGGAAGCTGGTGGATAAAAACAATTTTTAAATGCTTAATAATCATCTATTTCAATTTGCAAAGTATATTTAAGCACTTGTCCACAACCACTTTCATGAAGTGAGCCAATTTTGAAAAACTTTTGTTACAAAAAGAATTATAAAAACAGTATATATGATTTAAAATGGGAAGGATTAAACTTATAAAAACTATGGGCAATTCCATGCAAGTGTGGAAAAGCGTTGGAAAAATCAAATTACAGCAATGCGTCTGTTTTGCATATTTTTTGGTTAAAAAATGTTAGAAGTTTATTATTTATACTAATTTTTTGTCAAGAATGTAGTATTTCAGTTTTGGCAGCACTTTGAAGTTGGAAATGGAATATTTAACTTTTGGCAAAGCAAACGGTCAATCTTTCAACGTTGGTAAGTTTCAATTTTTTTCTTTAGATAACTATTTTAAAGGAAGAATATTGATTATTACACTTTAATTCAATATTGTAAATTGCTAAAACAAATGTTTTCACTTAAATTAAGTGATTTGTGTGAACTTCAAAAATGCACTCTTCTATGCAACGTAAGTTACCAAAAACATGTTAAAGTTCATGAGGTGCATAAAGAAAGAGCAATGCAATGTTAACAATGCTATATTTTCTATCTTATAAGTGTGTGTTAAGCAAATAGTTAAAGTTTTTTAAAAAATATTGTCTGTTTAATTTTTTGTGCTGCAATCAAAACGTGTAACGTAAGTTACCGACACATGCAGGTAACGTAAGTTACCCAAGTAGAACTTAAATACTTGTGTTTATAATTAAAGTAAAATGTGAAATAAACCTATGTGGCAAGTAGGACTAGTTTATACAAGAATTCTTTAAAATTTGTACTGTATTTACTTAATTTAAATTAACCATATTTCTTAAAATGCTTTTATTTGCTAATAAGATTACAATACACCTCTATTGTAAATTATATGTTTCTTTTTGGCTTTTGAGATATTAATTCTCTCTGAATAATATCACTGCCTTCAGAATATTTAGGAGTAATGTACTATGAATTATTCAAAAATGACTTCTGTTATGTTTTAAAGTTATTAAATATGTTTAAAAAAAACAAATACAAAAATACTTTATCTCTTACAGGTGAAATGCATTTTATTCTGCATCAAAATGCCACTGAACTCTGCAGAAAAGATGCGCTGTAGAAGACGTATGAGAAAAGTCATGTGGATATTACAGATTTGTTATTCAAAGTCACTCTTTATGGTATTGAAATATGTTAGAGAAAGCAAAATTTATCAAAAATACTTTCTGAAGATCCGCACATTGACAATTACCATTTAAGAACTAGAAATTAACAAACTGTGGGGTTTCTTTTAGTTAAATATTTTAAGGAACAAGAAGAAGAAACAGATAAAAGCTGATGAATGGTGTGTGGTAAAGTACTAAAATACATTGTATCCTTGAGTTGTGACGATTATTGAGGAAAACGAGTTTAAAATATAAGTAATGGCTGCTGTTGGAACGAATTAGAAATGGCCAGTAACGACAGATTAAATTTATAATAAAAATGAAAACATGATTTGAAGAATTGAATTACCTGAACTTGTTAATAACAGCAGCCAGTATAGATTTAAGTCTCATGTTATGTAATACTTTTGATTGGTCATTGAGTTTGGTATTAAATTACTGTAAATTCAATTCATAATTGTTAATTTTGAATATTTCGATCTAAACTAAGCTGTAATTTTCATTCATTAATTTTTGTAATAACGATATGCCTGTAAGTAAATTTTGAAACGTAAGCTACTGTAACGTAAGCTACCCAGTTTAAAATTCCCATAATTTTCAATTTTTTAAATAAATTTTTAAATTAATGAAAATATATTCCTAAGCATTACAAAGAACTGATAAATTATGCTTCAAACAAGAAAACAGTTGTAATAGAGCAGAAATTTGCCTCAGAACCAATTTTCATATTATGTCATTCCCTTTTTGTGTAACGCAAGTTACTGCCTTATCTTTGACTGCTAGATTTTATAAAATTTAAATGCATCGAATATTTTTGCATTTTAATTTTGCTTTTAACTGTCATTTTCATGGAATGCTTTCATACAAGGTTTGTATAACAAAATTTGTCTGTACTGAGGTGCTAAATGCATAAGAGTTGGTCGAAATGTTACGTAAGTTACCGTGGAATTGCCCTATAAATAAATGACAAATTATAGCAAATGATGCAATTGAATTTGTAAATACAAAAATCATAAGCCTGTAGCATTACATGTTAAGTCTATTTACAGAAAATATTTAGTTAACTGTTCAATCAAATTAAGACAAGATTGGAAAATAAACTCGGCAATTAACTGAAATTCATTCAGAAGAAAAATGAGTTCCTGAAATTGAAAAAGAATATCTGCCTACTAACACTTGATATTAATTTTAATTCATTCATTTTTGAAAACTACCAATTATAATACAATGACTTTTGCAAAGTCAACAAAATTCCAAAAATTACTGAAATTAAATTGCATTAAAAACATAAATCTTAAATTGTTTAATTTTTAATACATTAAATTGTTAAACTTTAAAAAATTATACATAAATGACAATGAATTATCACTAAAAAAAAGAGAATCATACATAATTTCTTGGGGAATGTGGTCAAATTTGTCAAAGAAAAAAAAATGCTAGAAACTTGGAGGAAAAAAATTACACTTACAGCATGTCTTAAAAATACTAATATTCTGAAAATGCTTTTGTGAAATCAAACAATTCTGGGAAAAAAAAAACTTCTAAACAAAAACATCGATTATAAAGAACTAAAACATAAATATAAAATCTTAAACATACATAAGTGATAAATTCTGAGGAAAAACAAAAAAGAATCTGGATTTGTAAAACAAAAACAGAAATTATAAGCATGTGATTTTTCCCGTCGTTTCTATTGTAACTATTTAGTCAATGAATAAAACCATTCAAATTAAAACACTTAACTTAATTTATCAAAATAAAAATGCAGTCTTGACAATTAAAAAACTTTAATAGTGCAGCAGATATATGACAAAAAAAAGTGGAATTGTGCCTTTAATGATAGAAGCATATAACTTGGTGTGCATATACTACGTATAATTACGAGTCATTTTGGATACGCGGCCATCTGAGATTTCGAATATTTCAGTAATGGCGGACGTTCGAAATGGTGGCCTCTGAATATATTTTATGTGCTTCTTTGTTCCGATATTCACAAGGTTAATAGCGTACGTTGCGAAAAAAATCATAGAATTTAATGTCCTTTTCTAATAAAGTTCTATTGCATTGTGTGTTTTAAGTAGATTTTAACTTTTATTGCTAGGGGGCGCTTTATAGTTCTTTTTTAATCTTCCAAAATGCGCAATAGATATGTGACCAAAATTGATGGAATTTTGTCTTCAATAGTAGACGCTTACAAATTTAGATAAAGATGATAAATATAAACTCATGTTTGTGAAAATTACAACACCATGAAGGAATCGTCATAATTGAATGAAATTTAATACACAGCTGAGTGATAGTGGTACAAAAAAATGATTATGATACATTGCACCAATTTATGGTACAGTGGTTTAATGCTAGTGGTTAGTACATTGCTGAAAAGAATTGATTGAAACTTACCAGAATCTCACTATTTAAACCAAGTTGAATTATATTATATAGGTGAATCATACTGTGTCTAAATCTCTAAATTAATACATATCATGCAATAGACAAATAATCACACTTCTGACATTAATCACTTAATTTTATTTTAACAATTTAAACATCAAATAAAAATGAAAGTAGCTACTTAAATTTAATATTAAAAATGGCCATAATGAAAAAGTATGAGTACTCATAGATTAGCACTTAAGTAAGTATTGTAGACTCTCCAAAAGGGTTCATTCCGTGTAGTTCCTAACCAAGAGTTCATCAACAGAGTTCATCATATCATATGGTAGTTTCTAACCGAAAGTTCGTGAAACAGATGTTCATCATTTTATGTAGTAGTTTCACCAGTGGACACCTCCATTGAAGACTCCATATAAGCGTCTCATCGTTTTTTTTTGGACAAAACGTACACACGTTCACTGGACCTTTTGAAGACACCTGATTTTTCAGCAGGAGAACCGTTCTAGACTATATATATATTCGTTCAAATTTTACATCTTCATCTTGTTAAGAGTAAAAGAATTCCTCTAAGGGAACTTTAGCAAAATAATTTCACATCAGGTTAAAAAGCAGGGATTCTGGGGGACTGGGCAGCAACCACCCAGCCCCCAGCAAACGCATTCGAAGACTTAGCTTATCCCGCAAACCTCAGCGCAAGAGGCAAGCGCCCCATAATTCTTCCAAAAACGTGAACTAAAACTACCGCTCAGTTCCTGATTGGCTACAGGAGTTTGCCAAACCAGGAAAGAAGAATTCTTCCGGTACTGTTGCGGTTAGCATTTTCAAGGCTTCGGTAAACAGGAAGTTGTGTTCGAATATGAACACCGCTCGCCTCCAATATCCAACAGTGGTGGCTGTTTAGCGTTAAGGGGATGCTATAAGGTTTTGCCTTGTAGCATTATCCCCCCTCCAAAAGAAAAATAGTAATATCCACATGTTGGACGTTAAAATGCAGGACACCTCAATTTGACAAAATTCAAAATTATACAAGTGATGAAAAAAATATGTTGACAAAGTACACACATTTGATTAACTAAAACACATAAAATAAAAAAAAATAGTGAAATTCTAGTGCGTTAATCACCCAGAGATCAAAAACAATTACGTAAACACTCAAATCAGTAAGATGTATCAATCATGAAATGATAGGCATGAAAAACTCAATTAATAAGTGGATAAAGTTTCGAATCATAATATGCTTTTCTCCTTCAAAACACTCAGCAAAATTCTTTAAGCAACATCAAAGCATTGGACTTTTTTTTTTTCATATACTTCAAATTATTTCAAACTCATAACATTGTAATCAGTTCACATACTTCAAATTTTTTCAACTCCTCATAACTTGTAAATGGTATTAAAAAAGATTATGATTAACATTACTTAACAGATTACATGAAGGCATCAAAAAATTTGACTGTGTGCAAAACACTTTTTTTTTTTTTTTTGAATTATTCTGAGTACTTGTCCCAGTTAAATACGGAACCAGCCAGCTATAAAACCAGAATGCTATTTAAGGCCTTTAAATAACACATACAAAGTAACCCAAAACAGGCTCTCAGTCCTGAACAAAAAAAATTTTAAACTCCAAATTGGAAAAAAATTTTTTGAAAACCTCCAAAGAAATCAAAGTACTAAATCATAACTTCAAAACCAATACTTCTTATTCCTCAAACCTCATGAACATCCTTTAAATGCTTAATTAAACTCTACATCCTTCTGCTGGAAAAGTTTGCTTACATGTAATTTTATTTCCTTTCCCTCATTTAAAGCATCCTTAATTAAATAATTGTCATTTCTAAATTTTCCAATTATCTCATGAGGTCCATTATATTTTTTCTGCAAAGAACCTGGATGTTGGAATGCTGAGATGAAAACTTTATCACCTATTTCAAAATTGGGTTTCTTCCTACCCTTTATATATTTCTCTCTAGAGGAAAAGTAAGCGTCCTCATTTTCAGTAAAAGTGTCCTTAATTTTTAGTAATTCACTCGAAAGTTTACTTTGATATTCATTATAGTCCTCTACATACGTTGGTTCACTGTGAAGGTTAAGAGGGATGTTAATTTCTCTACCGAAGAAGATCTTAGCTGGTGAAAACCCAGTAACCGTATGGATCGAGCTGTTATAGTGCAATTTAAATACAAGGAGTTTTTTGTTCCACTCAAAGGTTTTATTACACATTGCTGCAATACTTGTTTTCATTATTCTGTGCACGACTTCTATCATTCCGTTAGATCTCGGTAAGTAGATAGAACTCTTTCTCTCCTGAATTCCCAATTGTTTTAAGAAAATTTTAAATTCCTCAGCCTTGAAGCTAGGACCATTATCAGAAATTAAAATTTTTGGAATACCAAAAGATGCAAAATACCCATTTAGAGCTTTAATTATGGTTGGAGCTCTAATATTAGAAAGTGGTATAGCCTCCAGATACCTTGAATAATGGTCTACTATAGTTAAAATGAAACAATGATTTTCAGCAGATCTTGGTAATTTACCCACAATATCAATTCCCAGGCACTCACCAACTCCCAAAAACTTCTTTGGAATCATTTGATAAGTGGTAGAAGAAGGCTTAGGCTTATGACTTAAACATTGACTACAGTTTTCGCAAAATTGCTTAGTCATTTTGAACATTCCTTTCCAAAAATATTGTTTTTTCAAAAAATTGTAAGTCTTAAAAACACCAAAATGTGGAGTATGAGCCTGAGTTAAACAAATCTTAAAAAGAGAATTAGGAATCAGAATCTTGTTCTGTAAAATTTTAGACCTAGATTTCTTATTCCTACTCAGAAGTTTAATCATTACTAACTCGGTGTGAGAATCAATGAAATATTTAGAAACAATTTTAGGGTCATTATTCTCAATTCCTTTAATTATAGCCTGAATTTTACTATCATCTCTCTGATGAGACTTAATTGAAGAGTAATTTAGTTCATCACTAGATTCAAAAATTTTAAGATTAGTAACATTTTCATTTTCAAAAGGAACTCTTGAAAGATAATCAGCAGGCTGTTGAGCGCCCTTCAAATATGATGCAATACAATCAAATTGTTGAAGATAGAGGATCCACCTGGCAACAATATCAGGTTGTTTATTTAATTCTATATGATAAGTTAAGCTCTTGGCATCAGTTAAAATTTCAAATTTGTTACCATACAATTTTTGATGAAAAAATTTTACTGATGAATAAATAGCAAACAATTCCCTACGAATGGATGGATACCTTGACTCAGCAGGGGTTAGCTGTTTGGAATAGAATTCTACAGGAAAGTAATTCTCCCCAATCTTTTTTAACAAAATTCCACTTATTGCAACTTTGGAAGCATCAGTAGCTAAAAATAATTCATCATTAGGTCCTAAATTCTTTAGTTCTGGTTTATTCATCATAATATCCTGAATTAGGTCGAAAGACTCTTGGCACTGTTTTGACCAAACAAAAGGAGTTTTCTTTTTGGTTAAATTTACAATGGGATAAGTAATATCCGCAAACTTGTCAATCATGTGTCTGAAGTAATTAACCATACCTAAATAAGCTTGAACTTCCTTGACATTTTTTGGGATAGGAAATTTTGTTACTTTTAAAATGTTGTCATCAGAAGGACTGAAACCATTCTTATTTAAAGTGAAACCTAAGTAGTTAATCTCTGTTTTGCAAATTTCAAATTTGGCGGGATCCAAGGTAAGGTTGAATTTCTTTAGTCTATCGAAAACTAGCTGTAAATTATGTTTGACCTGATCGATACTATCCCCGGCAATTATTACATCATCTAAAAAGAACTGGATTTCACTCCCTTTAAGGTCGTTTAAAGCCTTAGAAATTAAAATGTGGAAAAATTGACATGATAGTTTTGAACCGAAAGGCAAACGTAGAAATTCATAGTTTCCTAACTCGGTACAAAAGGCAAGTTTCTCCCTATCAGATTCTTTAAGTTGAATTTGGAAAAATGCAGACTTTAAATCAAGAACTGAATAATAAGCGCGACCAGAAATATTATGCATGATTTCAGCAATGCTGGGCAAACAAATTTTAAACGATTCAGTAATGCTATTTAGTAATCTGTAATCTACGACCATTCGGAATTTAGGTTTATTAGGGTCGTCATTCTTATTTGTTTTCTTACGAACAAAAATTTCAGGAAAAGCATACAACGAGGTCGAAGGCTGGATGATTTCAGCTTCTAATAATTTAGCTATCTCTTGTTGAGCAAATTCTTTAGCAATTTTAGGTATAGGGTACGGGCGTGTCTGTAAAGGATACGAATGAATTAATCTAAACTCAGGAACTACCTCATTTGTTGATCCTAATGTCATGTAAGACTTTGAAAAAACTTCAGTATTACTCATTAACATTTTTAAGATTTCTTTTTTTTTGTTGAGGTTCCAAATGTTCAACATCAAAATCCGATTCCTTAATTTCCTGTTTTCTTAATTCCCTAACTGCAGATAAACTCAAAGGATTAACTTGAAATTGTTGTTTATTAGTAGGTTCAACACATTCTGATTCATCAAAGTTTTCTACGCCACCAAAAATTGACTTTTTCCTCAAAATTATAGGTTTGTCTGACTTATTTTCCACAATAGTTTGAATGGACTGATTAAAAGAGACCTGATGTACAGACTCAGAAATTAAAAGATTTGAGTTACCTCCCTTAGGACTGAAAATTACCTGATCTAAGTGAGATAAATTACTCGGCAATTTTAATGAAATTATCTGGGAAGCACCAGGCTGAATGGTATAATTTCTAAGAATCCTAACATTGTTTATATTCCCAGAAGGTTGTTTAAAATCCTCATCAAAAACTTGACTCACCTCCTCCTGATTAGTAACAAAAAATTTAAACTTTGAATTACCTACAATTAACTGATTATTTACTGCGTCCAACAATACCCTATTCCTTTGCAAAAAATCATAACCCAAAATTATTTGATAGTCAGAATTCCAAACATTTTTTGTCACATAGAAAAGATTTCCAAACCAAGAAGATTGAATTTTAAATTTTATGTTGACTGCAGACATGTAAGGAATAGTTGATTTATTCAAAGTAATTATTTTGACACTTCTCGACACATGCTCAACCTTAGTGGTTTCCTTAATTTTTAACAGGATGTCAGGTTCAATTAGGCTCAATGATGCTCCTGAATCAATTAAGGCATTCAATTTAACTGACCCAAATTGAAGTTGAATTATAGGTAAACAGTTACTTGAAGCAGTGTTACACGAGAGTACAAATTTCATTACATGATTATCATTTTCAGTTATCCTATCATTAGCCGGTATGTTAATTTTGTCAATCTCCTCATTAGTTTTTCTTTCATTTCCCAATGTTTCTTTTTTTTGGTCATTCTGTTCTCTTATGCAATGGGCACCTGGTTGAGAACTTTCATTTTTATTACTTTTATCACAAGTACCCCCTATTAGTTTAAATTTTGTCTACCAAAATTTCCTCTGTTATTTCTGTAAGGATGACTAGACCTCCCCCTAAAAAATCTGCCCCTATTTCCTGAAAAATTGCCTCTTCTGTTATTCGAAAAATTTCTGCCCCTAAAATTTGAAAAACCATTATCCCTACCAAAATTATTTGACGAAGGAAAATAAACACAATCTGTGGTCAAATGGTTTCGACCACAAATGTGACATGAAATTTGTTGGGTAGAAAAATTGTTAACTTGCTGGGACTTTTTCTCAGTCAGATTAGCAAGTTCAGTAGTCAGCTTAGCAATTTGTTTGTTAGATTCAAGTTGACACTTTATTAGGGAATTAATTTGAAGATCCCAAGAACCATTTTCAGAGGGGCCCTCTGTTGCTTCCTCAAATGCATTTTCAATGTTAACTGCACACTTGACAGCCTCTTTAAAAGTCGAAGGACCAGTTTTTTTTTACCTCGACCCTTATATCCTGTCTTACCACTTCCAAGAATTTATTTAATTTAATATTCTCAGCTAAGGTTACTAGATCCTGATTGCTAGAGTTGGTAATTCCTACAAAAAGCTCTGCCTGCTTGGAAATTTCACCTGCCAATTCTTTAACAGACTGATTTGGTTTGTGTGTGATTTTTGAAAATGCAGACTGAATATCAGCAAAAGATTTTGTTTTTTGAAACTTTCCAACCAACAACTCCTGCAAATCCTGAATTTTCTCACATTGAGAAGCTGCGGCATCATTGATTAAAAAATCTAAAGCTTTATCACCTAAATTTAATTTGAACACAATTAATCTTTTCTCCTCACTCCATTTTTCTAGATCTGCAATGCTGTTAAACTGTTTAATGTGAAAATTAATATCTTCCCCCTCTTTGCCATTAAAAGTAGGTAAAGATGAAGCCAAACTTTGAGCAGACATTTTAGATTTTACTTTGGACATTTCAGCAAAATTTTAAAAATTTGAATGAAAACCCCATTGAAAATTTTGGGTTTGTTGATTGGAAAACATGAAAAAACAACATACAACCCCTAAAGAATAGCATCACACAATAAAATTTCATATCGCAACACAATTCAAGAAAATAATTGATAAAAATGCATTCATGGAAAAATCATGTACTATCAAACAGTCACAGAAAAATTCAAAATGCAATATAATGTAAGGACATGATTAATTGTTATTGAAAAATTAAAATGAAAAATTGCAACAACGTTAAAAATAAATTTCGTGAATGTTTAGTGATCTCAGGGTGATTACATTTTACATTCATAAAAGTATAACCCGGAATTCTCAACCCATTAATTATTTTTTTTTTGGAGCGGCACCTATAAATGATACATTGCACCAATTTATGGTACAGTGGTTTAATGCTAGTGGTTAGTACATTGCTGAAAAGAATTGATTGAAACTTACCAGAATCTCACTATTTAAACCAAGTTGAATTATATTATATAGGTGAATCATACTGTGTCTAAATCTCTAAATTAATACATATCATGCAATAGACAAATAATCACACTTCTGACATTAATCACTTAATTTTATTTTAACAATTTAAACATCAAATAAAAATGAAAGTAGCTACTTAAATTTAATATTAAAAATGGCCATAATGAAAAAGTATGAGTACTCATAGATTAGCACTTACGTAAGTATTGTAGACTCTCCAAAAGGGTTCATTCCGTGTAGTTCCTAACCAAGAGTTCATCAACAGAGTTCATCATATCATATGGTAGTTTCTAACCGAAAGTTCGTGAAACAGATGTTCATCATTTTATGTAGTAGTTTCACCAGTGGACACCTCCATTGAAGACTCCATATAAGCGTCTCATCGTTTTTTTTTTGGACAAAACGTACACACGTTCACTGGACCTTTTGAAGACACCTGATTTTTCAGCAGGAGAACCGTTCTAGACTATATATATATTCGTTCAAATTTTACATCTTCATCTTGTTAAGAGTAAAATAATTCCTCTAAGGGAACTTTAGCAAAATAATTTCACATCAGGTTAAAAAGCAGGGATTCTGGGGGACTGGGCAGCAACCACCCAGCCCCCAGCAAACGCATTCGAAGACTTAGCTTATCCCGCAAACCTCAGCGCAAGAGGCAAGCGCCTCATAATTCTTCCAAAAACGTGAACTAAAACTACCGCTCAGTTCCTGATTGGCTACAGGAGTTTGCCAAACCAGGAAAGAAGAATTCTTCCGGTACTGTTGCGGTTAGCATTTTCAAGGCTTCGGTAAACAGGAAGTTGTGTTCGAATATGAACACCGCTCGCCTCCAATATCCAACAGTGGTGGCTGTTTAGCGTTAAGGGGATGCTTTAAGGTTTTGCCTTGTAGCAGATTAAACTTAGAAAGAAAACAAATAATTAAAAAATATTGAAATTAGTATTTTTTGTAGCCAGCACGCGCTGCAATAAGTGCTGCTACGTGACGTGGCATGGAGTCAAACAAATTTTTAATGTCTGCCTGATCAATAGCATTCCATACTGTTTGTATGCGTACCCAAAGTTCGTCTGTAGAAGCAACAGGACTAGGATCACGAATAAACCACTCACCAACGAAATCCCACACATGTTCAATCGGCGATATATCTGGGGAATACGCTGGGCAGGGAAGAAGTTGTACTTGCTGCGACTCAAGGAAGGATTGAAATGTCCTAGCGACATAAGGGCGGGCATTATCCTGCTGAAATGCAGCGCCAGGCAAGCCTTGAAGGAAGTTTGGGGCTGTAGAACTTCACTGATGTTCCGGTTGGTGTTCAGGCTACCCACAATTCGTAGCAATTGAGATCGTCCGTGATATATGGCACCCCAGACCATGACTCCAGGTGTTCGTCCACTGTGACGTTCGATAATGCACTCCGGAAGGTGGCGTTCACCGGCATAGCGTCGAACGCGAATGCGGCTATCATGGAGCCACAAATTAAAGCGGGATTCGCCAGAAAACACAACATACTGCCAATCAGCACGCCAGTCCTTATGCTGATTAGCCCATTGTAGCCACAGGTGGCGATAGTTTAGCGTGAGGGGGATCCTGTATTATAAAGGAGTCCTTGTGCGCAGTCCACGCTGCATCAGACGTCTACGAATTGATGAAGCACACCTTGAAACACTTGTAGCTGTTGACCACTGTGCTGCCAGTTTTCTGGAAGAAGCTGTACGGTCCGTCAGTACCATGCGGATCAGGTGTCTATCATTGCGCGCTGACGTCACTTTTCAGGGTCAACTCCCGGATTTCCGAGCTGTCCAACACTCGTCCGTCCACTGCTTCCAACACACGCATCACTGTGCTGCTGTTACGCTGCACACGAGCGGCTACTTCAAGATAAGACAATCCAGCTTCACGAAAGCCGATGATCCTCCCCCGTTTAAACTCCGTAAGTTGTTGAAACCTCGCTCTTTTTCGTCGAAGAGGCATAAGCAACGTCTCATCTAACGTTTATCACAAGCAGATAACCACCTATAACCATACACACCTTGCTGCAGCCGTCTATTTATTCGGATAAATCTGGCGTTCAGAGGGCGCTGCTCAGCGTACGCATGCGCTACGTGTCTAAAATTCTAATCATTTGCATATCATACCCTACTTTGAATTGCTGAAAATTTCAGCCCATTCGCATAAGTCCTTCATGGTGTTGCAATTTTCACAAACATGAGTTTATAATTACGAGGAGCACACTCTTTATGCATGAAACAACAATAACTCTGTATAGTTTTAACAGTTGTCATTTAACATGATTAAAAAGGTTTGAAGGAAGATATTCAGAGAAAGCTCTGGATTTCAATATCCTCTCTCTCTCTTTTGGATATCAGTTCTCTGGTTGTGAACCGGAGCCTCCCCCCTCACTCAACCCCCTCAAAAACCCTTTGTTCCACCCTTTTCAAAATCTAAAATTCAATAAATGTTTACTTCATTGCTTATACAATGCAGGTTATTGAAAATATAAAGACATTTGCATATATGATAAAACAAGGAAATCAACTAAAAATGTTCAAGTTTGGAGAATTTGTGAAACTTTGAGAAGCTGTATCTCAAAAACTATTACAGCTAACAAGTCCATTTTGGTATCAACTTGTAGCAAATTTAATGTAGTTTAAATATGTAATGTATGATTTTTGTCAAAAACGTGCTCTTCCATGGTCAAAATGGGGAAATTTCGAAAAATTACGAAAATTTAGCAGTTTGACGGCTGCCATTACTCCAATAGACGAAATCTCAGATGGCCGCGTATCCAGAATTAAATCATTTGATGTGTAGTATACGTGTGCCAAGTTTCATGTTTCTATTATTAAAGGCACAATTCGGTCACATATCTGCTGTACTATAAAAATAACAAATAGTTTCAGTTACAACAATGCTGCAAAATCAATAATACAAAGGAAAGACATTAAAACCATCATCATGTTTTAATGCAAGACACTTAAACTATAACTATAATGGATAATAATGAAAAGGGGATGCATTTCTGACAAAACAAAATATCAAAGGTTGATGATTTAGCAAACCATGTATAAATATATGCTCAAGAAATTGAGATGCTATTACAAGAGTATCCCCATTGGACTTTTTAATGAAATTTTTTATTTCACACACAGTACCACCATCTTTTAATAAACAAAAATTGTTTGGAGGAGATATTTTTATTGAACATGATTCAAACAATTCCTGTTTAACTTGCGAACCTTGACAGTCTACCAATGTAATACCATTAACATGTTATTTTTCCAAATCACCAGCAGTTGACTTTACTTTGGGTGTTGAACTGTTAAGTGAAGAAAGAGATAACGCCTTTTTTCTCTCATTCTATTAAGAGCAAGAATCTGAGAGAGTGTCACGCCTGTGATTCATGACCTCTCAGATTTTCTCCCAAAAATTACCAAATGTTTATTATCTTAACGAAAGACCAAATCCAGAATGTTTTGCTCTAAAGTTGAGTTGTTTAGTTTTTATGGATCCCTAAAGATGAAGGTGCGGCATCAAAAATTAAGCGGATTTTCAAGACATGGAAGTTGCCCGTGAGCCAAAACTCTTACCAGGAACTGTTGAACTCCAATTTTCTTTTTGTATATGGAATATAGAAGGTAGAAACTTTACAAAATGAATGTTAAATTTGTGGTAAGTTGTTGCCGTAAGGTCAGTGAAGGCCCTCAAAACAAGGCATTTTCGATGTTTTTTAGCGTTTTTGAGGTCCAAAAACAGTTTGTACATTTCAGTTGGCACGGCAAAAGTAGTGTCGTTTGAAAGATCAGTGTAAGCACTTTAAAATAATGCATAAATAACCGAGGAAAGTTCAACGTGCTTTTAGTTGCGTAAAGCCGAAATATGAAAAATGTCACATTTTACCGATATTCAAACGGTCATAACTTCCTCTGCCAACAACATATTGGAATATTTTTTTTGCCAATGTCATACTCTATTCTTTGTCTTAACAGAACAGTTGAGTCCTTTGAGGCGAATTATGAATTTTTTTTTTACAAAAAATTTATTTTTTCCTGTACATTTTTTGTAAAAAAAATTTTCACATTTCGCCTCAAAGGACTCAACTGTTCTGTTAAGACAAAAAATAGAGTATGACATTGGCAAAAAAAAAATTTCAATATGTTGTTGGCAGAGGAAGTTATGACCGTTTGAATATCGGTAAAATATGACTTAATAATTTTTCATATTTCGGCTTTACGCAACTAAAAGCACGTTGAACTTTCCTCGGTTATTTATACATTATTTTAAAGTGCTTACACTGGTCTTTCAAACGACACTACTTTTGCCGTGCCAACTGAAATGTACAAGCTGTTTTTGGACCTCAAAAACGCTAAAAAACGTCAAAAATGCCTTGTTTTGAGGGCCTTCACTAACCTTACGGCAACAACTTACCACAAATTTAACATTCATTTTGTAAAGTTTCAACCTTCTATATTCCATATACAAAAAGAAAATTGGAGTTAAACAGTTCCTGGTAAAAGTTTTGGCTCACGGCAACTTCCATGTCTTGACAATCCGCTTAATTTTTGATGCCGCACCTTCATTTTAGGGGTCCATAAAAACTAAACAACTCAACTTTAGAGCAAAACATTCTGGATTTGGTCTTTCAATAAGATAATAAACATTTGGTAATTTTTGGGAGAAAATCTGAGAGGTCATGAATCACCTCATAATGCTAGGCGTGACAGTTTCTCAGATTCTTGCTCTTAACAATTTGCGGCAGTGGCTTTTCAGGCTTCCTAAACACCCACGTTTAAATTTCTTCATATAATTCTCAAATTGATAAGCACTGAAATCATTCAAAGCACCAAATGTTCAACATCTTTACACAGATGAAGCTACCCATGCACATTATACGATATATGTTGTTTACCGTAAAGGGATAAAAAACCTTCAACAAAACATTTTAATAAAGACTGGGTATAAGTTAACATTGTTAAATTCAATTTTGATATCAATATTTTTACTGCACGATGCAGTAATTACTTTTTTTTTTATTTCGATGATGGGTATTGCGGAAAAGGTGCCATTAGGGGAGCAAAGTGCACAGATTTTTTTTTTTTTTTACTAATTTCTTGATTTGCCGCAATGTCGTTGAAGTTTGGAAAAAATGCAATTTTATGAAATTTTTAGCAAATCACTTTAAAAAATTTATTTTCTTAGTTTTGATAATTGATGAGGCGGAAAATGTGCCATTGGGGGCATAATATTCACTCAAAAAATTTAAGGTCTGTGGTATAATTTCTTCCTCTTCCACAAATGCGTAGACGTTTTGGCAATTTCCTGTTCTTACCCACGTTTTTGATAAATTTTGTCGAAACGTTGAAATGCTGTTTTCTCCGTATTTATCTTAAATAATTGCATTGTTTGTCGCATATGATGCATTTTGAGATGTTTGGTGCTAATAAATAAGTTATTTAGTCCTGTCAATCTGTGCAAAAAAAAGAGCTAAAAATCGCAAATCGCGATGTAGTTCTGAATTTTTAATATGTTGTTTGGGTCTTTTAGGGTATAGTCTAAGATCCCACCGCAGTTTATCTATACTCATAGCGTACACTCATCACGTATATATCAAATTAAAGCACATTTTTTTCTGAACGTGATGCACTAAGTCTTCGCATGTAAAAGTTCCCGAAACCTATAGGCAGCCGGGCCTAAGCAGGACACATGAATGTAGTATTTCTACACTTATCGCGTACACTCATCACGTATATATCAAATTAAAGCTGATTGTTTCCTGAACGTAATGCACTAAAGCCGCCTATGTAAAAGAGGCCGCAATCTCTAGGCAGCCTGGTCTAAACAGGTCACATGAATGTAGTATTTCTACACTCGTCGAGTACACTCATCACGTATATATTAAGTGAAAGCTGATTTTTTTCTGAAAGTGATGCACTAAGGCTGCCTATATAAAAGTGGCCGCAACCTCTAGGCAGCCGGGTCTAAACAAGTTACATGAATGAAAAATTTGACGTTTATGTGACCTGTTATGCAAGCTGCCTACAGGTTGCGGCCACTTTTACATAGGCAGCCTTAGTGCATCATTTTCAGAAAAAAAATCAGCTTTCATTTGGTATATACGTGATGAGTGTACGCGATGAATGTAGAAATACTTCATTTATGTGACCTGTTTAGGCCAGGCTGCGTAAAGGTTGCGGCCACTTTTACATACGAAGACTTAGTGCATCACGTTCAGAAAATGTACTTTAGTTTAATATATACGTGATGAGTGTACGCTATGAGTGTAGATAAACTGCGGTGGGATCTTATACTAGTAGTGTAAATCTACGTTTGCACCTTTCTAAAACCTGTGCTCTCTGCGAAGCTCGTGAAAAACTGCGAAATTTTCAGACATTTTTCAGTTTTTCCTTTATAACTCCTAAACTATGCAACTTTTGATGATACATGTTAAAATTTTAAAGAATACTAAATTTGAAGCAATTTAAGCTCAAGTCACGCTCTGTAGGACGAATAGTTTAGGAGATACCGTGATTCGAAAAACGGAGTTTTTTTGCGAAAAGTGAAAAAATTATGCTTTGATCATATTTTGGACCAAATATCAACATGAATTCCTATTCTACAATACGAAAAAAGGACATGTAATAACAGTATATTTAATCAGCTTTCATTCAAGCCCAAACATTAGTCTGTAGGCTCAATATTTCATTTACAATCGCGAAAAATAAATATTTAAAATTTTGAGAAATGAGCAAAATCGTATCCTAATAAGAATAAGGGGGCAGTGGACAGTAAAAAAATGCATAAAATGGGATTAAAAGGGTAACACTATATGGAAATATCATTTTAAAAATTAAAAAAAAAACTTTTCAGGTCATTTTCACTCATTTTTTCGCTATTTTTATGATGGTTCTTGTTGGTTGTAGTCTTATCCTGACTTTTTTTCAGATTTTGCCCTATCACTCCTGATCTATGCAACTTTTGATGACACGTACGCATACCCATTTTGAAGGACACTAAATTTGGAACAATTTAAGCTGAAGTGGCGTTCTGTAAGACGGAGAGTTAAGGAGATATGGTGCTTCAACAATTTGTCATTTTTTGCGAAAAATGAGAAAAATATGCTTCGATCATATTTTGAACCAAATATTGACATAAATTCTTATTCTACAAGACAAAAGATAGACATTTAATTACAGTACATCTAATCAGCTTTCATTTAAGCCTAAAGAGAAGTCTATAGGTTCAATATTTCATTTACAATTGTGAAAAAAACAAATTTTCGGAAATAGAAATTTTTAGTCAGGGATCCCTGGTAGAGATTTTTCTGTTTATTACTATTAAGCTAATTTTCCGTGAAACGCTTCATTTTAATAAGACGCCCAACTTTTCCGCTTACAAAAATTCTCGATTGTGGTAGCTAACTGGGATAGCAGGGATCAAATGTGTCAATTCTATGGGTCTCAAAAACTTATCACTAACTGTGACTTTTTTAATTTAATCTTAAGATAATTATTAACATTGTTGAAAAAATAATTGTCCTACAAGGTGTATGGTTTGATCAAAGAGTCCCCCTCCTCCCAACATGTATCGATTACGAGATCATCAAAAGTAATTACTAACTACCTAAATTTTTTTCTACTGCTTAGTTAATATGTATATAATTTAACAGTCACATTGTCCTACGAATTGCGTGGTACGTTATCCCTGTCTTACGCTCAGAAATTGTTAGTACCATAAGACCACTTTTTTTTTATTACTACCTATTATATTATATTATAGGTTAGTGTATTCTTTATCCAGATAAAACAATGTCCTACAAGTAAACAGGTAGGTATCACTAGTCCGACAAGAATTGTAAGGTTGTTTTTTTGCAGGATTATGGTCGATGTTTACGGAGAATTCCTAATATGCTCTGGGCATGCGTACTGGCAAAGCTCATTCGTAATACCAAATTGTGCAAAATAAATTTATTTCTACTAGCACGAATTGAAAATGTGTATTCAGTTGGAGTACCGCAATAACGTACCACAAAATTTGAAGGACAATATGACACTTAAATTATATAAATATTAACGAAAAAAGCAAAAGTAAAAAATTTAAGTAGTTAGTAATTATTCTTGATGATCTCGTAATCGATACATGTTGGGAGGAGGGGATTCTGATAAAAGCATACATATTGTAGGACGAATATTTTATCCACTAATGTTAATAATTTTCTTAATATTTAATAAAAAAAACCAACAATTAGTAGTAAATTTTTGAGTATCGTCAAATCGACATATTTTTCCCTGCTACCCTTGTTAGCTACTACAATCCAGAATTTCGTTTATGCAATAATCTTGCGTCTCATTAAAACGACGCTGTTCAAGAAGATTCGGTTCGATAGTGATTATTTTTTTATCAGAGATCTGTACTACATTACGTAGGAACTGGATGACGTACCACGCAATTCGTAGGACAATGTTACTGTTAAATTGTATGCATATTAACTAAGCAATAGGAAGAAAATCGGGCAGTTAAATCACATTTTAAGGCCTCGTAATTGACTTCGAGAAAACCATATACCTTGTAGGAAAAATTTTCTTTCAATAAAGTTAGTACTTTTCTTAATGTTTAATAAATTACCAACAGTTAGTAATAAATTTTTGAGAACAGTTAAATCGGCAATTTTAGACTCAGCTACCCTTGTTAGCTACCACAATACAGAATTTCGTTGATGAAATTGTCGGGAGTCTCATTGAAACGGCACAATTTAACCCTACACTGCATGATTTTCTGTTCTTTGAAAGATATATATAGGCAATTCCACGTGACTCACGTTACAATTTGAAGTGATTTTACAAAAGTAAATGTTATATATATTAAAGAAATACCATGCCTGATTTAAATAAAGCTATTGACAGTCATCTGGTATGCAGTGAGAACCTGTGGATGTCAGCATTTTAAATTTCAACAGAAATAGATGGTGTTTCAACCTTAATTTAACATCGTGACTCGCGTTACAAAAGAAAAGGAACTCACATTTTTTGGATAATTAAAAACCTAAGATTTCTGCTCTTTCAGAATAATAAAATTTAAAAACTGCTTTTCATGGCACAAAATATGTTTCTAAGTTATGATATATACGAAAATAAAGTTCATTCTGCAGTCACTGATTAAGTTATTCAATATTTTGAGTGTGACTCACGTTACATAATTTCGTGACTCACGTTACATCTCCGTTTTAGTCCTCTACTTTACATCTTATTTTGAAAATTATGTGTAGAGATTTCACCTAAATTCAATTAAAATTAATGCTTAATGGCTTGTTTTCTTTAGTTGATCAGTTTTAAATACAGTAAAACCTCTCCGAGCGGAGCGGTCACTTTTACAAAGTGGCCACCCCTCTTAACGGCCAATTTTTCGCAGCACGATTTTTTTGTCCCATAGACATAGGGTTAAATTCTCCTTAGCATCTGCCATCTAACCCCTCTGAACGGTCACAGAGTGGATTCATCAATTCAATTTTCCAAAACATATGTTTGTCTTTTTTTTATACTACTTCCCGTATTTTCTCTGTGGCTGCATTGTACTGATTTCAAATTCTCAATTCATACATCTGGAAACTTTTACAGGATACTACACACCATTATATTTCATCTGATACCAATCATAACATTTAATGTTGCATAATGACTGTGAAATTAGTTGACTGCTGTCAGAAGTAGGCTCTTCAAAGTACTTACTTTTCTCATCCACTACTGATGAATAATTAAATTTAAGCATCTCAAAAAAGAGCAAGTGAGATGTTGACCGAGCTTTTTAAAATTTCTCTTATGTTCCAATTTTATATGTATATATATATTTTTTTTTCTCTCGCTCAAGCTAATTTTTTGAATCAGTTTTGTTTAGATTTTCTTGGGATAAATAATTTTTTCAGCATGAGTTCGGTGGACATTGAAATCTTCTTTTCAAATGTATATTACATTTACGAAAGAGTATTGAGTAACTCACTTATGACTACAGTTTGACTGTGAGGTTAATTAACAGAATTTCTCCTTGTTTTGGCTAGTCTTCCATAGTGTATTTACATATTTGTATACTTGTTGAAGCGATATTTAAGAAGTTTGAATTTAGCCAAAATTTCCTTTGAAAGTTTCATATGTTTATTTTTCAGCTTATATTGAATTGCTAGAGAAAATATCCTTAGCTT
The DNA here is from genome assembly GCA_038373865.1 of Uloborus plumipes. Classification (NCBI taxonomy): domain Eukaryota; kingdom Metazoa; phylum Arthropoda; class Arachnida; order Araneae; family Uloboridae; genus Uloborus; species Uloborus plumipes. The sequence goes on along the minus strand of JAXGGA010003925.1, from coordinate 7,143 downwards.
TTCGACTTTTCTCGTTAGACATTCTTTCATCCAGGGACAATGTTTCTGTTTACATGCAATGTACTTCCCTTCTTGTTTCAATTTTCATTCTGCTGTTACTCGTTAAATATTTTAAAAATTTCTTTTTCTGGAATGAAAAACCTTTCTTAGATACGGAAGAAAAATATGTGCATGCATAAACACATGCTACACATTGGAAAGCTGAAGGCCAAAACAGGGACCCAGTGCACTAATTGAAAAATTATGAAACACTAAAAGAATTAAAATTACGCTATTTATATTTAATTTCATTAGTATTATTAATTATATGTAGGTGTGTACAAGTGCTAACTCTCCCTTTAGACCCTAAAATACCATTAGGGCACATTAAATACTTTTAAGAAGTTAATATTAGCTTGTATTGGCTGTAACTCACTTTTCGCGTGACTCACGTTACAAAATAAACATCCTTATTTTTTGAATAAAAAAGCAAAAAACTCTAAATTGGCCAATAATTTCTTTTTTGTAATATACATGAGTAGGAGAAACAGGAAAAAAATTCATTTATAAGCTATAAAATTTGGAAATAATAAAGTAAGTTTTCGTGACTCACGTTACACAAAATTTAATGGTTTAAAAACTACTTTAAAAAAATATTTTAGGAATAAATTTCAAAATGTGCTATTAATAATTGTTTTCTTATCGAATAAATCTGACAGGAAAAAATGCAATTAAATTGTGGAAACAGGCTAAACCAATAAAATATGCTCGTTTAAAATTGTGTCTAGCAGAGAGAGACTTTTACAAGATTGTGAGCTCATAGAACAAGTTCTCTTACAAAAAGAAAATGATTCACCTGAAGTTACCTTATTTTAATTTGTAAACTTCAACCAATATAGAGAACGTACAAAAAAAATTAAGACAATTTTTCAACATTTTTTTTTAACACCGAGTTCCCATGTTGCCTGGAATTACCCATATATGTTTTTAGTGTAATAAGAAAACATTGGAACACATTTCTAAAAAATAATTTTGAGGATATATCGTTATATTTGCTTTAAAGATACCTAATACTGGCTTTTTATGCTTGAGTTGCCTTATGCATGGCCATAAGGAAAAATAGTCCATGTATCCAATTGGCAACGCTATGCAGTGTAGGGTTAAGAAGATTCAGCTTGGTGCTGATTATTTTCTTCATCAGGGTACTACATTTTTAGAACGTAGGACCTTGATAACGTACCATGCAATTTGTAGGACAATGTGACTTTTAAATTATATACATATTAACTAAGCAATAGGGAAAAACTCAGGCAGTTAGTAATCACTTTTGATGACCTCGTAATCGATACATGTTGGGAGGAGGGGGACTCTTTGATCAAACCATACACCTTGTAGGACAATTATTTTTTTCAACAATGTTACTAATTATCTTAAGATTTAATTAAAAAAGTCACAGTTAGTGATAAGTTTTTGAGACCCATAGAATCGACACATTTGATCCCTGCTATCTCAGTTAGCTACCACAATCGAGAATTGTTGTAAGAGGAAAAGTCGGGCGTTTCATTAAAATGAAGCTACTCCTGGAAAATTAGCTTAATAGTAATAAACAGAAAAATCTCTATCGGGGATCCCTGACTATTTTTTTGAGAAGTGAGAAAAATTGTTTTCCAACAAGAATAGGGGGGGGGGAGAGCACTGGACAATAGAAAAATGCATAGAGTTGTATAAAAAGTTTAAAAAAATTTTATTTTAATGATTTAAAATAAAACCTTACAGGGTAATTTATCTCAATGTTTTCTGTTTCTTCTTTTGTGGGTCTTTATTAGCTGTGGTCTTTTCGCGAAGCTGCAGGAAAAGAAGGTGGTCTTTGTTCTGTGTCAAGATGTTTGTGTATTTTCTTCATCTTCGAGAACTGGAACGTAAGGAAGTTGTAAGAACTCTTTCCGAATTTAAACGAACATCTTGAGACAGAAGACAACCTTCCTTTTCTGCAGCTTCGCAATAAGACCACATTTAATAAAGACCGACAAAAGAAAAAAAAACGTCGAGCTAAATTAACCTGTAAGGTTTCTTTATTCGTCCTACAGAACGCCACTTCAGCTTAAATTGTTCCAAATTTAGTGTCTTTCAAAATGGGTATGCATTGCATACGTATCATCAAAAGTTGCATAGATCAGGAGTGATAAGGCAAAATCTGAAAAAAAGTCAGGATAAGACCACAACCAACAAGAACCATCATAAAAATAGCGAAAAAATGAGTGAAAATGACCTGCAATTTTTTTTTTAATTTTTAAAATAATATTTTATTATAGCGTTACCCTTTTAATACCAGTTTATGCATTTTTTTGTCCACTACCCCTCCTATTCTTATTAGGAAACGATTTGGTTCATTTCTCAAAATTTTAAATATTTATTTTTCGCGATTGTAAATGAAATATTAAACCTATAGACTACTGTTTGGGCTTAAATTAAGGCTGATTAAATGTAGTGTTATTACATGTTCATTTTTTGTCTTGTAGAATAGGACTTTATGTCGATATCAGGTACAAAATATGATCGAAGCATATTTTTTTCACTTTTCGCTAAAAAACTCCGTTTTTCGAAGTACGATATCTCCTAAACTATTGGTCCTACAGAGTTTTACACTGTAAAAAATTTCGGAAACGTTTCTGAAAATAAGATAAACGTTTCTGAATATATCGGAAAGATCCGTTTAAAATCAGCTTTCCGAAATAGTCGGAAACGTTTCTGAATATACAAAAAACCAGAGAGGAAGTTGCGGAGCTCGATGCGCAACGAGCAAAATTGAGGTTCGGGAGAAGATTGAAACCGGAAACGGCGCCATATTAACGGTTAGCATTTCAGCTCGTGTGTGTCTTTAGTCTTTTGCTCGGTATAAAATCGGATCTGATCGGAACTGTTAATCTGTGAGGAATTTAATGCAAGCGAGGAATATACGAATGGTATTTTGCTCATAAATCCACAAAGCATTATATTTGTTTTGGTGACGTATAAAATTAATACGAAAATTAAATCTTCAAGACGTACTTCAACGGGATTATCCGAGTGTGTAACACGTATTACGATACAACGCGAAGAGGTTTGGATTAGTTCTTTTGTTCTAGCAGCCGGTAAGTACTATTCATTGTTTAGAGTTAGATTTATTTCCTTTCAAAGTGTATAAAGTTTTTGGTGTGCCTAAACTTTTTTGTTCTCAGGACTTATATCGACAAAATCAAAACTTGATTTTATTCTGCGCTTTGAGAAATTTTTCTATTTAAAATTAGGCGAATTAGTTAAAAATAATAAGATCAGGAGCTCTCCCAAGGCAGGTCATGGGAGGTCGCTGGGACCTCCAAAACATTTTCCTCATTCGGCAAATTCGGACTGTCGATTCAGAAAATTCATTGACAGTATTCCAAAATTTTTTGTGATAAAATTTGTTTGTGAGTTGCTGCAATCTTTCATTTTTATGCATGTTGAGCATAAGGAGAACCGATTAATAAAAATACACTGGCGGAAAAAAAATCCCAACACCAAGAAAGACTCGTGTTAGATAAACGAAATTTGGTAGGCGTGTTTATACAGCTGAAAGATGACATCGATTGAAATTTCGGGCTCCGCGCATAAGTGTGGCGCAGCTGGCGTCACTCAGAACATGCAAATAAGGCTTGTTTTAAAGGCGTGTTGTGAAGCTCGTGAGTATTATTTTTGCGTAAAATTTGACGAATTGCGTTCATGTTAGCCAGGAACAGGGCCGTGCCAAGCCTGATGGGCGCCCTCGTGCAAATGTCTTCAGAGCGCCTTATACAGTGGCTTTCGCGGAAAGCATTGGCGATCGATAGTTAACACCAGCAATGATGTTTTGTATAGACAAATATAATTTAGAAAAAATACGTTTCGCATATAATTTGTTTAAAAAAAGCATAACAATTTGTACTCTATCAAACTGTACACTGAAATACATTTATTGAAACATACTTTTTTAGTTTCAAAACATGGTATTAAAAGAAAAAAAATACATTACATAATACAATAATCTATTAACAAATAATGTATACAATATATTAATTTAAAAAGTATGGAACTTAAAATAGGTCTAAATGTAAATGAAGTAATATATATATATATATATATATATATATATATATATATATATATATATATTAATATATATATGTATTCAATGAAATGTTCAAACTAAATTATAATAACTAGTTTTATATTTTCACGCGATCCCATTCGATCCAATTATAAAGCCTACAGCAGGCATAAAATAAATGTATAAAGAAATATGTATCTTACATACGCATGCATAGTGTACATACCAAACATATCTCATTCCAATCCCTCCTCTACTTTCCTTCTCCAATCCTCACCCCTTCAATTACATTAATAGTTTTTTATATTAATTTTATAGCAATGTTGTGAGGCAGATCTCAATTGCCTCTGGGCAAAGGACAATTTTCGACTAATGAGAATCATACTTTTTGCCAGCATTGTCGACGCCAACTGACAGCGATTCATTGCAACAAAATGTCTAGATGTATGATATTGAGAGAATATATTGAATGGAAAATTAAGAAAGATTATTGAATTCAGACATGTTTCCGCGGTAGTGTCTTTGCAGCACAGGACTTAGCAGCGCAGAAAGTCAAATAACTGCATCTCGAGGTAATTCTATACTTCATTTGCGAAAACTCTCGTTTGAAAATGCAAAAACATTATTTTTCAATTAACTTGTTTGAACCATTTCTTCTCAAAGTTTGCGGCTGACACACTGCCAAGTGATGGCGGACCCCAAAGGGGTCAATGGACCACACTTTGAGAAGCCCAGTTCTACATCTTTAATTTAAAAAATAAATCAAATTTTAAGGATACATTTGAGACACAATGAACTAACGAAACATTTTCCTCCAGTTTTTCGTGCAGCCAAAAATCGGAACATGACAAATATTTAATTTTGGAATACAATGTACATTTATGTTTCATATTTCGAAGTCATTTCGAGTTCAGTAGCTCCTTTAATGTACCAATGTGTTTTGGAAAAAGAAATATTTTAAATATTAAAGTTAAAGCAGCTGATTATGTTTCTGAATTGGTGTATAACGTGGAGGATATTCCCCCTTAACATCGTTCCTGGTAAAAACCAAAATTTCTAAAATACGAATTAGTTAAAAAGGCATTAAATTTAGTATATCATACAAATACATTGTCTAAAGCTCTTTTTTCAATTAAAAAGCTATTAGTTGAAGTAAAGAGGAAATAGTCGTGTAATTATGGTAAAATCATTACTTTTCGAAACTGAAAAGTTAACCTAAACTGTTGTCTGTACTGTGTACTATGTAAATATTGCGCACAAGTAAATCACATGCAAATATGCTTACCTTATTTTTTTATGTATGGTAACATAAATTAGTCGAATTTTCACGAACAATAGTTAAAATACTAAAATGCATATTGCACTAAAAAAATCCAACGTTCACCAGAAGAAACTTATTGAAGGGTAGGAAATTTGTTTCGCCTCTTTTGCTTAAACCTTATAGAAGTGCTGAAATAGCATACCAGCGCCTCATCTGGAAGAAAAATGCTGATGTATGCATTAGCATTACGTGTTTGCAGTGAAAAGAAAAGGCTTTTGAATAGTTTGTTTAGACACATCAGGCAATATTTTTTTCTTTATGGGTAAGCAGCAAGACGGATTGCTTGTTTCATTGAGCAGTATTATTTCACCTCCACAGTTAGTTAAAATGAAAAGTTCAATTTTATTTTTTTATTCGGATTTTGAATTAAAAAATTTTTTTCTGTTTTGAATTTTTTTGGTCGGTAGAGCTCGGCGCCTTTTAGGGTCTGGCGCCCTTGTGTGCCGCACGGCTTTGCACATTGGGACGGCACGGCCCTGGCCAGGAATGCCTTTAAGAAAACGAAGAAGCCATTATTAACAGCTCACCGAGTTTAAACGAGGTCGTAGAATTTGGCTACGAAAAGGTGAATTTTCATTTCGCGATATTGCAGAAAGACTTGGGGGGGGGGGGGGATATTTCCACCATGCATGATTATTGGAAGCTATGGTCAAGGGATGGTACTACCTCAAGAAGATCGAGTTCCGAGCTGCCACATGGCACTACTGAGAAAGAAAATCGCCGAATCTTGCGTACGGCTGTGGCGCATCGTACTGCATCTGCGGCTGACATTCGAGCTGCAGTTGGTACCGTCGTGACCCAAGGAACGCTAAGAAACTTTTTACTTCAAGGACAGCTCCGAGCCAGGCAGCCTGTAGCCGGTATTCCATTGACTGCAAACCATTGCCATTTCCAACGGCCGTGGTGCCAAGACAGAGCTCACTGGAGGTTGGAGTGGAGATCTAATTTTTGATGAAAACAGATTTTGCCTTAGTGCCAGTGGTGGCTGTATATTGGTCAGAAGGAGGCCAGGGGACCGCCTGCATCCAAGCGGTCTACGGCCTATACACACAGGACCCACACCTGGAGTCATGGTCTCTTGAGCAATTTCCTACGACAGCAGGGGCACTCCTGTGATTATCCCAAACTCACTGGCTGAAAATTTATCGTAATTTAACCAGTAGTACACCCCTTCATGAGTAGCATTCAAGGGGAAGTTTTTCAACAGGATAACGCTCGCCCTCACATCGCTGCTGTAACGCAATGTGCTCTACAGAGTGCTGACATGTTACCATGACCTGCAAAATCACCAGGTCTGCCTCCAATTGATAACGTATGGGATATCATTGGACGGCACTTCGAGCATCGCACAGTGGAGTATTTGCATGAAAATCCTGGCCAAAAGTCGAAAATGCAAACTTTACTTATTAGCTTTGACCTTGAACGTTAAAAAAGGTAGATAAACCTGGCGTCATGTGACAGTATTCATTTTACACTGAAATTAACCAGTTAAGCTTACCAGCAGTCGAAACTTAGTACTTTCGGTTTTCGGTTATCTTTGATTGCGTTTGCAAAATTTCACTAAGTGACTCCGTTGCTTTATTTTCGCATTAGAAGTAACTATAGTGGAATAATTTACAATGGAGGGTGTTCGGCAAGGTTTGTACTCTGTTCTTCATCATTTTTTATTTATTTTACACTTCTAATTTTTGTGTGAATGTGTTGCTTAAACCTCACAAAAAGTACATCTGTTTTTTTGCAA
>JAXGGA010003924.1:0-95309 GCA_038373865.1 Uloborus plumipes | reverse complement strand
ACCTTAAAATATTTTCCCATGCTATGTCTCGAATAGGAAGTCTTTTCTTCTCTAAGTCTGGACGTTTAAGTTCTAAATATTACGTAACAACTATCATTTTTTGACCACCAGACAAAACTTCTAGACACATAAAATTCTCTAGACACGCGACTCCTTCTAGAAACTAATAAAATGTCATGCAGTAAATGTTTCGAAACCAAAAGTAAAATGACTATAAAACTAGAAGAAAGCACATACAGTTGAGACATAGTGCCAATTTATATCCGTGTATTGTGATATTTTTTTTCTCTTTCTTTGTGAAATTATTTTTCAGTAAAACGTAGATTTACTGAACCGATTTTAAACGTTTGATACTTTTCAAACTAGAGATAGACCAAAAATCCATTATTTTTTAACACTTTTTTTTTGCATTAATTTACATTTTCAGGTTCATCCTAACCATAGATGTACATTTTAAAATTTCATTTGCGTAAGGAATGCAAGCTTGTAAACTGTAATTTACGATTTTTTTTCCCAAAAGAAACTGCCGTAATTATTAAACGTGGAATTTTTGCTAATCCTAAATCACCCTATTGAGTAATTAGCCTACATTTCTGGAACGTAAAAAACATAGATGAATGCTTTATTTATTATTAAAAAAACATACTAAAAATAGACTCAATATTATTAAATAAATGTAACAAAAAAAAAATAATTGGAAAATAAACTATTTTTAAAGTAGAGTTTTCGGAAGAGGAAATGTGTGTTTGCCGGTTACTGTTCATTGTTTGTTTTCTCAAATAACGTATGAGGGAATAGTACGATTTGAACAAGATGTTTTTGCTTTTTTTTCGAAATTTTTTAACGGGAGAATTCTTTTTTTTTTTTGACTAAAACACCATTTGTACTAAAATCCCCCCCCCCCCCCACCGCCTTATTTTTTCTTCTTTTCTTTATACTGAGAATTTTGAAAGATACAGAAAGCGAGTCATTAATAAAATTGAGATGATCTGCGAGAAACTTTTCGTAGATGCAACGCTGGTGAGAGTTGGAGGTTGACTAGTTAAATCTACGGGAGGTCTTTTCAAAGAGCAAGAAAGCAGCAATTGATTTTATTTTTTAACTAGAAGCTTCGCTCGGTCTACGTATTTTGTTATGAATATTTTAGCAGAGTTGTAAATGATGGATATTATTGAATTAAATAAACAAGAGCTGTAAATTGTAGGTTTAAGAATGATAGTGGAGTTAAGACCTGTAAACGACAGTCACGAAAAATTAACTTAATAACACAGTTCACCTCTAAGATACTGATATTTTCTACTTAAATTTAAGAGTTTTCGCAAAAGATAACGCAGAAATGTTCTTACTTTTTACATTTTATAACGTATCCACTTATAAAAATTTAAAGCTTTTTTCTTTCTTTCTTTTTGCTCTTTCTTTTTATTGGTAACATAGAGAAACATTTGTTCTTCCTATTTATGAACTCGCTGACATGTTGGAGAAATGGGAAGCATAATGCAATATTTTTGTAAAAGTATAGTGCAACTTTAATGCAACAATATGAAGCTTCTAAAAGCGTAAGAACGCCTGCTTTCTTATTCACAATCTCACAAGATTTCTATCATTTACAATATTTAATATACTGCCATCCACTTTGCATAGTAGTCAGAGAGTCTGACTATCGATGGGGAGGCTCTGGGTCCGAATCCCGGCTCGGGCACGGAGGTATTTTCTCTCTGCTGCCCATGTCCTTTTTTTGTGTGAATGTATTGTTTTGTTGTGAATGGTTGCCTAACCTATAAATGGGTCATGTCATATGTCTATTGAGGAAGTTGGACTTCACACCAAATCACGGTACAGTCGGAAAAATGAAGTAGCGCACCCCATATTGCCAGCCTAGCTGGCACATGACAAGATAAACATTGAATAGAATATGACAATGAAAAGCACTTTTACCAACTTCAGAAGTATTGAATGACACGATTAGATGCGTACAATATTGTCAACTTTCTTTGCTAAAAAATGGGAAACAGAAAACTTATTTCATAACCTTCTCATGTGAATGCAGCACTGGGCATTTGTTTTTCAGTCAAATATACAGAAAGATTTAAAGTGGCCTTGTATAAAGTTAGCCTGAATGGCTCAAGGTTACCCTAAAATAACTGTGTACTTGAACTGTGAGACAGTTTTTTTTCCTCTTTTATAATGTTCTTTAGTTTAACTGTTAAGCTGAAAATAAAGCCCCTTTCACTAAAATCTAAAGACATAAACCTAATCTAAATATCAGTTAGTCGCAAATGATCAAAATCATTTTCATGGTCTAATGCTAAGATAGTCCAAATCTATTTCTTTCAGTGTTTCACTTTAGCTAACGAAACAGATAAGGGGATATTTAAAATGTTTCCTTTTTCCCAAGGTCCTTTCACGGCTAGCCTTAACAGCTATTATCATTTTCTTTTTCTTTCTTTCTGTTTTTTTAGCGGAGGGGGTATGTGGAAGTAGGAAAAATTTCAGAAGAAAAAAAAAATATTCAGATTGCCTTGAATGTAACCTTAAATGAAAGGTTGACGTCAGTAGGTACGTGAACAGAATTACTCTAGACTGAGTAACGTTCAGAGGCTGAAAATACGATAGGTTCGATCAACGACCGTAAGTCAAGGAGGTGAAAGATTGCGACCGTCATACTTTGGACTTGATTTGGAATTTAGCTCAGTATGCAAGCAATGAGGTTGCAGATGGGAGGGCGAGATAGGGATTTTCGACGATAGACAGAAGCATAGCGAAGGGGGAGATAGGGGGTTAAATGCCCTCCTGTGGAAAAATAAAGTTTAAAGAAATGAAGAACTTTATCAGTAAAATTATGAAGCAATGGAAATGTCTATCTCTGTCAATAAATTTATCTCACTTCAACATATGAAATGCCATGCATGGAAGTTGCAGGGGAGTGCAAGCAAGGACGCTGGCAAGGGGGTGCACTTTGTAAAACAGCACTTCGTTTGCTTTTTGTAAAAAAATTGTCATGATTTTTTTTTGCTATTTTTTTTTTCTGCGAAAAACCGTTTTGCTCATTTGTGAAGTACAAAAAATTTTTTTGCTATTTTTTTTTTTACTTCAAGTGCCCTACGTATGATTCTGTCGCTGCCCTTGAGTGCAAGTAGATGCCCTTACACCCCCTGAATTAAAAAAAAAAAATCAAATCAAAATACATATCTGTGGCTTGGTTCTAAAAGGGCCAATGTCAATTTTTTCACATTCTGTGTTATTTACATCAAAAGTTTCCAATTTAGTAAAACTCTAATTCTTCAAAGGCCAATGTCTAATATCAAACTAAAATTGGTTGTGTTTCCATTATAATGTCAGCCAATGTCATTGTTATAGCATTCTAAAAAATCTTACATCGCCTTTTTCTCGAAACTAACATTTTTGACTTAGGCCCTTTTAGAACCAAGCCACAGATATTAATTTGATACTTTTTAAGTATTTAAATGTTTTAAGTATTTATACTAAATAAATAAAATTAAGTTCATTTTAAACAAAGAATACACTGCAAAATGCTCAAACTACAATGTATATCCTGAAAAATATCAATCTCACGTTTATTGTTTATGTCCATGAGTGCCGGCAGTGGAGAAAACGAATTTAAAAAAATAAATTCAACTAATGAAAAACAGGCATACTACATAAGACACCACAAAAGCTATTAATCTCGTGTTTATGTCCACGAGCGCCTGTAATGGGGTGCATTCTCACAACTCTCGATTTTTAAAAACAAAATATAATTAATTAAACAGAGGCAAAGTACAAAATACTTTTGAAAATCTGCAAAATACAGCACGAAAAAAAAATTTAATCTCACTCCTATGTCCTTGGGTGTCGACAGAGGGCTGCAAGTGGATGCATTTTTGCCCCTTGACTCTTAAAAAATAAATAAATTCATTATAAAATATAATATTAATCTAATAATCTTAATATTCAATTATCAAATTTTCAAAATAATGTAATATAAAGTTTTATAATTATTTTTAAAAAATATTTGATTAAAAAGATAATTATTTTTGAAATTTTATTTCTCAAAGTTTTAAAATAATTACTACTTTTAAATAAGTAACATTAAATTCATTTTATGCAAAGAAAAATTACAAAATACTCAAACTACTAAACATATGGCAAAAAATATTAATCTCATGCGTATGTCTATTTGTTTCGAGCGGGGTGCGCTTTTACCCCCTCGCTTAAAAAAATAAAATTTGATCAATGAAAGAGGGGAAAACAACAAAATACTTTAAAAAGTACAAAACAGGGAAGACCAACCAGTGAATGAACACTCCCCCCCCCCTCCCCTCTCCCCAAATGAATGAACACTTCGTAATTTTTTGAAAAAATTATCTTTTAACCTGTTAACTGGGTATGACGAAATATTTCGTCATACATAAAAGCATACAGCAATGGGCATGACGAAATTTTTCGTCATTTAAATTAATCGTAATATATTGAACGCATCACGTTCTACGTTGTTCTTATCTATTAAATCTTAGAGTGGTTATATATATGCCACCATACTGTCGATGCGTCATGAATTTTTATGTTCTTGTAATCTGTAACTTGAGCGCTATTAACTGGAAAACGGGTGCTGCATGATCTATACTTCGAGCTACCAGAATTTGGATTCATTTTAGTCTGCATTTCAGTTTCTTACATGTTAGCAATAACTTTCTGATTTGAATATTCTTATTGTGAATTTCAGTGTTTTATATATTTTTATTAGTAATAAATTTATGACTTAAGTACTTTTTATTTTCTGCAAAATATGGCTAAAATATAAAATATTTTATCAAAATAAATAAAAATCATAAGTTAAAAACGATATTCTTTCATTATTTGAGGTGTGATATTACTTATCGCTGCGAAAAAAAGTCCCCATTGTGAAACGAGTTGAGCAATAGCTAATTCCCCGGTTAACAGGTTAAAGCGCTTTTGTCAGATGAACCTGGCAGAAGTAAGTTCCTTCTTAACATTTTCAAAAAGAAAACGGCTAGAAAATGCTGCGTTTGGACTCTGATTTTCATTCATTGGGTCGGAGAAGTTTTTTTTTTTTTTCATTTCAGGCCCCCAAAAAACCTCATGCAGAAACATAAAAATTCTCGCTTTTTTTTCCAAAATAACTACACGTATCTACTGATTTTCTTGTACTGTCATGGGGGAGTTGTTAGTTTTTAACGATGGTTACGAATTTCTGAAAAATAAGTTTCACTAAGGTGTTCATTCACTGATCGGTCTGCCTTATTTCACGAAAATTATTGAAATCATAGGGATGCAGGTGTGCATTTTTACACCCCTTGTCTTTTAAAAATTCAACTAATTGAACCAGAACAAACTACCAAAGACATCACGAAAGACATTAATCTTATGTTTATCGCCATGAGCGCCGGCAGGGGGTTGCAGGGGGGCCCACTCCCTCTCCCATGGCTTGTAACAATAAAATTAATGTTTTTAAAAAATATTTTTTTAATATTAATTTCCTTATTTTTTAAATAATTCTCAGTTTCAAATAAAAATCAGTTTAAGCAAAGAACGAATTCCAAAAACATTGGAATCAGAGAAATAAAACTTATAAATTAAATAATTTTATCAAACATGAACATGAATCTTAACATTTGCTTTGCAATAAATAACTAAGTAAAATAGTTGAAAAAATAAACGAAAAAATAAAAAAAATACGTATATTTATAAGAGAAAGAAAAAAATAAGACTGTTTATAAATTAAATTAATAAATGCATTAAATGTTTTTAAGCATGAATTAAAGTAAAAAAGAAAAGAGTTTAAAAAGTCTTTTATTGGTTGATATGCGGAAGCACATCCCTGCATATGATTCTGTGCCCATGAATACATGAGGTATGCATACTTACACACACACATATATATAATACGTGTCCAGTTCTTTGAAATAGAGGATTAACGTTCCTCGCGTTAGTGTTCTTCTTCATCAACATCAAGAATTCTGCTATGTGAAAAAAATGTTGATAAATGTTGATTTTGCGGAAAAAAAATAATTTTAGGACCAAATAATGCGAGTTAAAAATAAAAATGCGAGTAAAAATAGATTTAAAATTTGAGCAAAAATATACTGAAATTTAAAACAAGAGAGTTGATGAGATTAATTATTTCAATTCAAAAGCGCTGAAATTTTTATTCTTTCTCTCTTTATTTCTTTTCTTTTACTTTCTTTTTCTTTTCTTTCATCTGAAGGTTGTTTGAAAAAGAGCATAGCAACAATTAAGAAGGAAAAAAATTAAGATGAAAAGAAAAAATTATAATAAGCTCTTGAATAAATGATAAGAATAAAAAATAACTAACTTTTAATATCAGAATATGTTTGCTGATAGAATTATTTCAAGTGCTTTTTATTAATAACTCATGTCTGAGGTTGTAGAAAATTCCATTTTACTGTGTTGATAGAGGGGCTGTCATCAACATGATAGCGAATATGATTAAAAAAGAAGACAAGCAAAGTATTGAACTCAAATAAATAACAAAAGGTCTGGTTTAAGGCTGGAGAAAATTTTGTTTATTGTTCCCTTATTTTCTATATTGGAGGTCTAGAGCAGTCGTTCTTCATTGCACAAGATTGTCATGTTTAAACATGCGATGCATGGAAAATTTACCAGTAAGTGACGATGGATAAGCGACTCAGAAGCTGTTAGAAACGATGTATCTCAAACTGAATGACACTTGAGTCGTGAGTTTCCGATAAAATTTGGTTCTTCAGCGTTTGTGGTTTCTAGAAAGTCCACAGAAAAATTTCATTTATACTTGCAGTCGAAAATGTTACATCTTTCAGCTGACATATAAAGAGGCACATTAAAATCCACTTATCGATAGTATCGCGCTTATTAAATAATTAATTTGTATTCACTGATGATAATTCCGTTTCATAAATAGTTATTCATGGTATAACTGAAAGAAAAACAAAATATTTGAACCTTTCCTAATACTGCAAAAAATAAACTGCTGTTTTTACAGTATAATACTGGCAGCAGAGGTTAGTTTAAAACTATAAATTCACAGTAATAAACTGTAAAATTAGCAATTTTTAGTTTGTTACAATAAAAATAGCTGTATTGTACTGTAAAAACAACATCTATTTTTTACAGTGTAGAATGAAATTTTCATTGTCTTTATCTTCTTCATCTTATCTACAATTGCATTTTCTGACCGAAAGTAGGGAATTGTCAAAAATCCCACTTTTGCCACTTTTTTTCTACCAATTGCTTTCTGAAAATGTCGCTATAACATTATTCTTCTCTTCTTTAAAATGTATTTGGTTTTCTTGAGTTATTTCACATTCAGACGCTCCTCACATTCTTACAAAGTAACTTTTTGTTAATTTTTCAAAACAAGTTCAACATTTCTCAATAATTCAGGAAATCGTCCCCGTTCGTCCGTGCATCGGCAGAATAGTACTTTGGAAAGAAGCATTTTTTTTAGTAAAGCTTCATATTAGGGCTGCGACATCAATGTCGATGTTCTGGAAACATCGATGTTTTTACCTTCGATGTTTGAGGTTCTATGTTTCCCAACATCGATATTTTGTGTTCGATGTTGGTTTCGATGTCGATGTTTTATATTCCAGCAAAGAAATCCAAAGAAAAATATACGATAAGCATACTTATTGAAAAGTTTTCATTCTTAATCAGAAGCTGCAATATTAACCTCATTGGAAAAAAAATTCTATAATTATTATCGATGTTTTGCTCTCGATGATGTTTCTGAAACATCTATAATTTTTCAATGTTTTTTTTTCTTCTTCTTTCGATGTCCTTTTTACATTTTAGCAATAAACAATAAAAATATACGATGAAAAAGATTTACTATCCACTATTTGCGATATGTACCAAATTGGATTTTTTTTATGTAACTAACGATGATTTACTCACAATGATTTTTAAACGTCATTGTTTTGCATTTGAGATTTTTTTCGATGATGTTTTACATTGCAGCAAAAAACAAGTTTCAGAAAAATATGCGACAAAAAGTTATGCAGTTAATCAACAGTTGCAGTATATATGTCACGGAATTTTTTTTTTTTAATTGCCATCGATATCTCACGGTTGATGTTTTTCCAGGAGACAAAAGATAATCTAATTGAGTGATATAAACTGTACATTCAAATGTGTAAGCAATTTTTTAAAAAAAGATAGATATTTTGAAACATCGATGTTTGAAAACATCGATGTTTTTTGGTCGATGTATCAATAATATCAATGTCATTATTTTCCAACATCGATGTCTTGCCTTCGATGTCGCACCCCTACTTCATATTAATGATCATCAATGCCACACAAAACTAAGTCATAAGGTCAGCTACAAAATTGGATTTGCTTTGGAAGCAAAATGATCATATATATAATTCCTGCATTGTATTCAAGATCAAAAGTCAGATTTAAGGTAGCAGAAACTCCATTTTTTAAAAATTGCATTGTAATAACAATAATATTATATGCTGAAATTATCAAAATTGAAGGCATTAAGTAGTTTGCTCCTTTCCCTTATGGAAAGTGTGTCTCTTTATATCAAATACAGCTTTTCAAAGAAGATGACCATCTAGTGCATTCAAAGAGAAAGGCAAAATAAATAAATGCACAAACAAATAAAGAAGCCAAGTTGATTTACAATGTCGATGCGTTTTATGCATTGTTAAATTTTTATCCAGCTTTCTAACTACAATATTCACCAAACATTGAAATCTACGAAATACACATTTCCTTTTTGAAGAATAACTTCACTTGAAAACCAATCCAAATTTAAAACATTCGTTATAGCTTAAGGAAATGCAAGAGATAAATATATAAATTATATCCTTAATTTCCTTTATAGAATGTTCTATGACGAGCTTTTTGTTTAATTATAGGAAGAAATCAAACAATTGCGTTGTTTCTGGACAAGAAAACTGCACCATTTACTAAGTAACTGTTAAACCTCTTCAAGTCAAAAGTAACAATTTTCTTTCACGATCCAGGCAACATATTAGTCTCACCTTGAAATTCCAACCTTCGTCTAAGTGCTCTTTAGCTCACTCCTACTTTTCTTTCCGATGCAAATTTATTTTAAGGCGAAACTTTTACATGCATCAAGACATTTACGATGCTTCTCAAGGTCAGATTAATTACTTAAAGAAATATCATTTCCTTGCTTTTAATAGTTAAGTTGCTGCAGATTTCTTTGAATCGTATCTATATTATCTGGTATTAAACAATTTATGACAAATTATAGATTGTCCTCTGACAGTTAATGAGGTGCTGGCAGACAATTAGTCCCTTTCGAAGAAGCAAAAAATAGTTAAAAGTTTCAGCAGGCGGTAATTCGGAAAAGGAGAGGGGGATGGGGGGGGGGGGGGTCCAGGAGAAATTAATGTATGAACATATAGCAGGGAGAGGTTTTTGTTTTTTTTCGACATAAAATTGTGTGGAATAAATATCCTTTTGCCCCCTCCCCCCGGAAAAACTCGAAATGACGGGCATGAGTTTGAAATTGCCTGCATCAAAAGTACGCTCGAAGGTGAGCAAGAAAATTGTTTTGCACAGAAAGCTCGAATATTTCACAAAGTTTTGCGTGTGGATTGCGGCTTCAATTATGCTCTTCAATTCTTTATAAATTCCTCTGACATGTTAGAGAATTTCCTAACTAAAACATTATCCCCATATTTCTGTTTGCTTATGTTCTCGAAAGCACTAAAAAAACTAGAATGCAGAGCGAATAAAAAGGCATTCAATAAATCCATACCATACTATCAGAACATCCTTGCAAAAAATACAGTTGAAATACAAAGTATCTCATTGGAGATATTATCTCGATTCGGGAACCGTGTTAAATGCATCAAAGTGAAGGCAAGTTTTATTAAGCAATAAATTTGACTATAATATTTACAATTACAATGATAATAATTCACACCATAGATCAGCGATTACAAATGACACAGAAATAGTAATTTGATTTGTTTCATGAAAAATAATTTATTGAAGTTATAGGGCTTCTTTGGTAATTTGAGCTAAGACCTTGCTATGACCTTGATAATGCTTCCCTCCTTTCAGGCAGTAAAAAAAGAACTTGCAATCATAGCTGATTGGAGTTGAATACTATTTGAAAATTGAAAGTAATTTAACTCAATTCAGAACCAAATATACTTTCCTATTGCCATTAAAATAGGTAAACATTGGCAAGATCATAGCTCAACTATCTATTGGTCCGAATGAGATTTTTTTTTTTTTTTTTTTTGTCGTATGCCAGCCAGGCTTGCAATTTGGAGTGAGCTGCTTCACCTTTCCAACTGTAAGGTAATTTAGTGTGAAGTCCGAAGATACTCGCTTATAGGGTAGGCAACGTTTCACAACAACACATTCACACAAAGAAAGGACAAGGACAGGAGAGAGAGAGAAAGCACATCCATGCCTAAGCCGGGACTCTAACCCGGGACCACACCATCCGTGGCAGACTGCTCTGACCACTGGACAAGGTGGCCGGCGTCCGAATGAGATGAACTTTGAATTAGAGATAATTCAAACAGTGCGCTTAACTTATAAAATACAACTTTTTAGTTAAAAAAAATCACCGATACGTGGTGCTGTAAAAAAAAAACTATTTCACGCGTTATTAATATTAGATAATCTGCAAAAAATTAAAATAAAATCTTTTCAATGCAGCCCCGAGGCCAGTTTTACAATGTTCTCGAAACAGACAACCATAGGGGAAACTAGGGGGATTTGACCCACAGGGAGACTTGATCCATGGGAATTTTTATCATAAAAAAAATATTTAACGAATATTTTATTCACATTATTGGTTGAAATCAACTACACAACAGTAATTTGCAGGGAAACGCAATTTAAGAATTATCTGTGGTTTTGAAGACATTCACTGTGAAATGATACTTTATCATAAAAGTAAAATTTGAATATTTTGGAATTTGTCAACCTTTTTATATGTTGGGGTAAATAAATTTTAGAAGTTTATATGCGTTAATCACTTTTTCAGATAAGTAATGATATGCAGTTGTTGTATATAAATTTAATGTAAGTTGCTAAAAATTTAGCTTAAAGAAAGGAAATAACTACATAGGGAGCATTGACCGAAGTTACTAAGTTAAGGGAGACTTAGCCTTAAACACTATCTTGATGTTTTTGTTTGAATTGATGATTTTTTGTGTAATGAACAGCTAACATATTTAAGTCAAATGATTACATTTTATCAAAGTAGTAACTATATTTACTGTAATTAAAACCTGAGTAGCCTTCTCAATACCGCACAGTTAGGTTTACCCAAACTGTAGAATCCGACTCTCCAGAATCGCAATACGAGATACCACTAAATCCTTAGTCAAGTCAAAATACTAAAGTATAAGGGTCATGTCTCCCTTAGTATTGGGTCAAGTCTCCCTTGGTGTACAGACATTTAACCCATATTTAGACTTGAGGCGTATAATTTTTTGAACAATTTCTACTTCGATTTGTGCTATTATTTTCAGTCACAAAAATGTACTAAATCACGTACTATTTACATATATTTTTTATTGAGTGCTAACTATTACACAAAGAAATTGAAAAATGAAAAACCAATTACAAAACGACTACGATAGTGACCCTACTCAATTCAGCTTCAATTACCTTCCCTATTACGCAAGAAAGTGGTAAACATTGTCAATTTCGGAGGTCAACTTACCAGAAGAGCATTATATTTTTCATTAAGAATAAACATTTACCCAGTAGCGTACATAGACTTAGGTGCGCTCCCCCGCAAGATTTTTAAGTGCGCCCCCACCCCTCTATCAAACTTCAAAAAAAAAAAAAAAAGTCCCATTTAACTAATAGTGCTATTTTTCTGGATTATGAGCCCTGAAACCTCTTGCGTCCCCCCGCGCCCCGGGGTGTTACGTACGCCACTGCATTTACCTTTAAGCGCAGATCATTTGTGAGAAATCATCGTTTTAAAGAATATTGCAAAGTAAAAACCAAAAACATTTGCAATTTGTGATGTAAGAACGGTGGTTTCTTACAAATTATGAATTTTACTGCAAATAACTAAGTTTATAAGTTTGACACGGCTAAAATTCCCAGTACTAAAACCCCTATTACTGATATACTTGGTCTGAATACGAAAGAATGCCTTAGGTCTTTTTGATAGTAAGTATTTACATTTCAGACATAAATGTTGAAGTTTTAGTGGTTTTTGATATTTCAAGAATAGAACAAAGACATCAATGTAATATTTTCACCTCTTTAACCTTTAATTTAGATGAGGTGAAGTATCATATTCTCTAAGAAGAAAAGGATTTTTTACATTCAACCGGTTCGCAATTCTTCCATATCGCATACCGAAAATGAAACTTTTTTTTTTTTGTATGCGATAATTTAATGCTAATCCTACTTAAAAAGTGCCCCTTTCAATCTCTTTGTGCTATATATGGCTTTATATCCATGTAATTTACGGCACAGTGCGAGTTGTATTAATGGAAATAAATAATATAAAAATTATTAGAAATGCTGCTACTTTAATTTGCTAAATGTTCTGAAATGCTAAAAAATAGAACGCTAGGTTTACAAATACCTCACCCCACCATTTAAGGGTTGAGACAAACATAAGTAAATATTATACCTTAATCTTAGAAAAATGCCAAACAGCATGTTAAACATAAATGAAGCATTTTTCGTTAACTCACCTTTCACAAATGATTTCGTCCATTTTTCACGAAAGTTTTCTTCGATTGATTTTCGTTACTGGCCCTTCACGGCTCTCACTGCAATTATATAGACATCCAAACAAATTACTGGATGTGAGCTGAGCACAGTCGCTAAAATAGCGAAAGTAATGTTGAAAGGAAATATCAATAAATTGTTGGGAAAAAAGTTCATTGGTCTTATCCCAACCTAACCCTTAAACGCCGGATGTTTTCATACGGCTACGTAACAACGTACCGTAAAATGGGGTTAATCGGAACACTTTTCAGCTTTGATTGTAAAAACAGCAGTTAAAAGATTTTTTTTCAATTTGATTTTCTGGGTAAAAACTTCGGTCTTGCTTTACTTTTGATATTCCAAGCAAACACAAAGCATTTTGAACAGTTATTATTAAAATATATAGGAAATTATGGGTGTTCCGAATCACCCCGCTGATAGGGGTCAATCGGAACACATGTTAAAATTTTTATTTTTTTCCATGAAACCTGTAATAGGTCTCACAAACATGAGTAATATTGATGGGGGAGAACAAGAACAGATAATTACTGTCAAATAAAAGTATAATTTCAATACCAGTAAACGTTTATAATTTGTCAAAATTCAAAATAATTTTGAACTTATGAAAAATGAAAAGTAATTTTAAGAAATGCTTTTGAATTGAAATACAAAGATTTAACACGAATGGAAGTCACTCATGTCGTCCACAAATATGTACTTGTCCTTAAAACTAGCAATTGTGACTTGGCTTAAGTTTTTTCATAGCATCTTCTGGGATGATCTCTGCCTTTTCTTTAGTTTCTTAAAATCTCTGGGTTTCGGGGATTGTCCTGAAAGATTTTTTCGCTTATTCATCACTGTCTGTGTGCTTGCCTTTTGCTATATAAAGTCTATATGACTTTCCCCTCGTATTTTAAATAAAAAGAAGTCTCCTGGAGAAAAAATCTCATGAAATCTGCAAATTTTTGTTATTCTAAGATCTAGTTGCTCACAACAAGGGATAAACAGTAATAAATCCTTGTCCTTGTCTTGATTAGAGGAATTGGGGTTAGAATCTTGATTTTTCAAACAGTTTCCTTCAAATAAGTTTGAATTGGAACAACAGAACAAAGTGTTCCGATTCACCCCGCAATTTTTTTTCCTATGGCATTTTTCAGAATTCTTCATTTTTATGACACAATTTATAAAAAATGTAAATTCTAATGTGGTATTCTGTTGTTCAGATACATGTATAATTGAAACATACCACTCTTAGGTTTAAAATATAAGAAGGTTTGTTCTTGCATATGAAGTTTTGCAGTCTATGAAAATGTGATGTTTTCTAGCATTCCACGTACAGCCCTCCTTAGAAGCCAGTAGCGTTGCCAGATTGACAAAAGTAATTTTTTCCTACTTCCTATGATCTTACCTTTCTAAAAAAAAAAAATTAATGGCGAAAAATACCCAATAGTATATTTATGAAGAATTTCTTTGTACGGTCTGGAAGTTTTGTTCCGATTGACCCCGCTGTTCCTATACACCCCATTTTACGGTAATGTAGTACTTCGCAATACTATGAGAACTAAATTGAAAATCAATTGTTGACAATAACTATTAAGATGCTCATGAAGATGCTTTTAAATCAATTTTTAACTTGTTAGTCTAAGCACAAGTGTTGATGAGAGAAAAAAGTTTCCAAATTATTTTTGGAGTTTTCTAGATGATTACAACAAGAAATAAGACAGAAAAGAGTTTTTTTTTCCTTCAAGTTTTTTTTTCTTTTTTAAATTTCTAAATCGGGTATTTAACCCTCAACTGGTGAGAGGATCTTTTGGCAAACGTCAGTGGTGGAGGCGGGATGTATGTAACCAAAACATTGCATGTTTCGTGCCCACCACGAAATTTAGCAAATTAAAGTAGCAAAATTTCCAATGATTTGTGTATCATTTGTTTGTATAAATGCAGGTGAAACTGCCGTACGTGGCATAATTATAAAGATATATGTAACCATTTACAAAACGTTTGAATGCAAACGACACTCTTTGGATTTTAAGACACCTCACGAGTTAAGGGTTAGCACAAAATTTTCTCCAGCTATATAGGATATTGAATGCAGTTGTGGTTTGTTGCATCAAGTAGGGTAGACAGCCCAGTGACTGAACTGCTAAGCACAATTTCAATTCCAAAAATTCATAGCGTTGTTAAAAACTAGCATTTGACACATGACTGCAAAAGCAGTTTAGCTGATACATGCTATTTTTTTTTTTTAATTGAAGGGAAGTTTTTTGGTTCAGCAGTAAGTTTCTTTTTTGAGGAGGGCGGGGGGGGGGGGATAAAAAAAAAGTGCCTCAACCCAGTGAATGAATACCCTCTACCAGTGGACAACACAATTTTCTAGTCATGTCCTTTTTGGAAAAATATAGAAGAAGGTGACTATATACTGCCTATTTATCTAAGAAAAATGTTTAAATGAATTATCACCTTTTTTTCATCAAAAAAAAAAAAAAAAAAAAAAAAAGAGCTATTTGAGCTATTTATTCACTGGGGGGTGTTCGTTTATCTGCCGGTCCACACTGAATAATAAGATCGGAAATGTGAGCTCGTGTTTTTTTTTTTCTGTCCTAAAACGTTGTAAGCTTTGTAGGTGCGTACGGCAGGAGGGGGGAGGGATTTTCGTAAGCGTAAAAGAAGGCATAGGTAAGAATTTATAGTGTATTATTCAATTACATTCATGTATAAAAAGAAATAGAAAATAGTTTTTGGAACTTAATGTAAATAGCGATTTAAAAAGCAGCGTGTTTTGTATTTAATATTGAAACCCCTGAGAAATTGAGTGCCTCTAAGAAGAGGAGGCCGGTAACTGAATCAATAAAAGAAGTGACACTATAAAGAAAGTAAATTCCATAGCTTGCAGTAATTACGCTTTAATGGATTACATTCTGATGTGTAACCGTTATTGATCTATTCATTTATTTAAAGTGTGGTTGGCCACGAGTTTCAGTAAAATACTGAGCACTTTTTTTTTGTGCAAAAAAAATTGAAATGCACATTTTAGCGGCCCTTAGCTAGGTCATATTTATTTTACAGATGGTCAAACTTTACAAAATAATTTTTTCTTAATGTTCTCTTTGAATTTTACTGTGGGAAAAAAATGAAACTTTTCCTTATTTTTAGTCCCTGGTACATTTTTCTTTTTTAATTTGAACAACATTTTTGTTTCGTTTTTTTGCTTGTCGAAATGAAATTAGCGATCTCTTTTTTGAAAAATTGGGGAAATTGACAGCCCCCTCCCTCTTTTCCGACGGGGCTCTAGGAAGTTGGTTCTTGCATTTTCGCCGGACTTGAATGAGACACATTAATCGTAGTATTTTTAATTGAAAGTAAATATTTGAAAGTATAAGAAAATGAAAATGTCAGTGTAGAAATTTCAGCTTTACTATTCATAGTTTTATGAGATTTTTTTTTCAACTTCTGAAAATTTAATTAATTACATTACACAATCAATGCAAAATTTCTTAGAATAACAATCTTTTTTTTTCTTTGCTGTTTTAAAGAGTGTTTTTTGCAAACATTGAAAAATTTGCCAGAAGTGAAAATTCATCTACAGAAGCACGAAATATAAAGCTTAAAAACTTCAAAAGTGAAACAAAATTTTCAGGGCAGCACATTATTTTATTTACCTAAAGAGATTTAATTTAAAACATTTGTCGGCAAAGGGGGGTGGGGTGCTTTTTAGATTTAAAAAAAATGCTCTTAAAATAAAAAGCGCAATAACAGTGAAAAGGGGGGGGGGGATTTTGTCGACGGGACAAAAATACTTTCCATGCAAATTAAAACTAATACGTCGAATTTTGTATCAATGTATTTTTTTAGCGCTGAATTATTATTTGAAATTATTTTCAAATACATAATTTAGGAATGCATATTGTAGTTCCTCGCAATTATTTAAAAAAAAAAGAAAAAAAAAAAAAAAAAAACTCGTTCATTTCCGGAAAATAATTCTTGGTCCCTCTTCAAAATTTTATTTATCTTATCTGACCCCTGTTTAGGAAAAGGTTTTTTTTTTTCTTCTGCTCTGTTTAGTTTTTATTTCTACAGTAACTGATTATCATTTATTAATTTCTAATTTTTATACGTGAAATAATTTTTTTTCGGGAAAATTTATTGCTACGCTACGAAGTCCACTTCCACTTCAATGCTCGTTTTTGTTTTGGCTCTTCTACAAATGTCTGAAGCACAACATATTACTAAAATAAAATTCAACGGACTTCAAAACTCGTATTTTTTGTTTCATTATTTTTGTCTTTAATCCTACACTGCATAGCGTTGCCAATTGGATACATGGACTATTTTTCCTTATGACCATGTATAAAGCAATTCAAGCATAAAAAGCAAGTATAACCATCTATTCTCAAAATTAATTTCTTAAAAATGTGTTCCAATTTTTTCTTATAACACAAAAAAACATATACATGTCTTTCAATTGACAAAAAAATCATGCAGTGTAGGGTTAAGTTCTAGGTTCTTGTTGAAATTTTAATGTAACTCTACAAATGCATGCCTCCGTATTCATCCGCGTTCGTGCTGCCATCTATGAATGCCCAGAATACTGTGCTTTTTACATTTTACAACTCGTTTAAAAACTAAAGTTTCCTTTCGGTTTGGGTCATTCCATAGAAATGTCAACCTAAGCCGAAGAAAAAAAAATGTACCAAAGTGAAAAAAGTATCAAAAATAAATAAATAAATGAATAAATAAAAATCATACAACATGAGAAGTTAAAAAAAATTGAAAAAAGTATTATAATTATGACTGAGATTAGCCATAATAAATAGTTTTTAGTGTGTTTACTGCTTGTTATTCGATGGTTACGTTAGTCACGTTATGTTAGTCACACTCCATCTTGAGTAAAAGTGACACTTAAGTCTAAAAAAATTAAAATTTAATACATGTGTTTTATAACAGCCAACTTTGCACATTTTGCAAATATATCATTCAATTTTTAACACTTGCTTAACTTTGAGAAATTTGTGCCTCACAACATGAGCATTAATTTTCTGGGTTGCAAAAATGTTACGTTAGTCACGCTGCTATTTTGGTTGGAAAAATATCTACTGTCAGTGATTTTTTTTTTTTTTTTTCGTAGCAGAAATTATACATAGATACCATGTACACTGTAAATCCACCAGCATAACTAAAAAATATTTTTTATCCTTTAAATTACAAGTAAAAACAGTTACAAAATCAGCCCCGAATGTTACGTTAGTATGGAATGACCCGTTTAATAAAAAGTAAAAGAAATAATTGAAACAAATAAACTAGAAACAGAATAACATAACTGCGAGAAACTAATTTTAATGCAATATAATGCATTCAGACTTTTTTTTTTTCATATTTTAAGAATTATATTCAATTTATTAAAGTGCAACCGGAAAAAAATATAATAAGAGAAAAATATTTTAATGTGTTTGCTAGTTTCACTGTTTTACAATTTTATTATGAAATAAATAAATGAAACAACGTATAAAATATTAATAAAATGCATGAGGTCATCGCTTTCGAAGCAAAATATATACTTAAAAATAAATTAAAAATAGTTGTATGTTTACAAATAGACGGTTGTGGCAACAGCCGTAATTTATCTCTAGTTGTTCGGTTTAAGAAATTTTCAGCTTTGAACTAGCTAGAGCTAACTTTTACACTTTTATCAATTGGAGAATATTTGTCCCCGCTTTGAAAGCAGTTTTTGACTGAAGAATTTGAAGATAAATCTCAACAAGAATTCTCCCTGGAATCATAGAATATATTAAATTACTTCATATTCTTAGTAAAATAACCGTCTGATGGTTGGCCTCGGTAGCGCAGTAGGCAGCGCGTCAGTTCACTGTCAGTCAGTGATATCATCAGCTTTGTTAGTCGTGAGTTCGATCCTCACAGCCGGGGCAGAAGTTTTTTACTTCGATTCAACTTGTTTTATCTCTCTTCTCATAATTGCTGTAATACTTGAAATGAATATGAGTATTTCGGATTCACCAAAATCAAATGTACCCCGTGTTTATTTTTATCACATATTCTGGATTAATTTAGATTATGGCTGAAACGACAGAGTTGTTTAATGGCTTATGCATTGGGAAATACGTTTGTGTGTTTCAATAAATAAATAAATATTTCTAGTGAAAGGGAAAAATTCCTAGGGGTGTCATAGTCCCTTATATGACATGGAGTAAATTTTCATCGAGTAATATCTTAAAAATACATAAATAAATGAGCTCAGTAATTCGAATAAAGCAATTTGCATACATTCCAAATGTTCATTTAAGGTTTTAAAAAGTGCATTCCACAAATCAACTTCTGCTTCTGTTTCCAAGCTAAAACCGAAGTGTTGTCAGAAGCATCGGGAGTGCCCATCACATGAAATTTTTATTGGGGGGGGGGGGGGGGGGAGAAATTTTAAATGCTCCTTTTTTTGGGATACTTCTCAACTTAGTGGTTCGCTCATCGTTGGGGGATCTTCGTGGTATTTGCGGAAAGCAGGGGTGTCCACAAGGGGGGATTAGTTGCGCCATAAAAATGGGGGGGGGGGATTTATTTTAACTTCTTTATTTATTTATTTAACTTAAAAATTAATTAATTTTTTTAATTTAAATTATTTGCGGATTTTTTTTAATAAAAATATTCATGAATTTATATTTTTAATTTAAATTATTTCTTTATTATTACTCTATTTATTTATTTTGTGTGCGTGTGTGTGTATTTGGAATGGCCGGAACGAAAAAAAAGCGATTATATTCTGTGCATGATTAGAACTTTTATAATTTAGAAAAATAAATAAATGAAAAAAAAAACTGTTTAAAAAAAGTAAATAGATAATGTTTAAAAAATAATAATAACATTAAAAAATTAAAAAAATAAAAAGAGGGGGAAAATAAAAGAACAAGAGGGTTGTGCTTTTTTTTTCGGGGGGGGGGATTCACGCCATTGAGCGTGGGGGGGATGGGCACCCCTAAGGAAACTTTAAAATAACATACAATGTACAGTAAATCCTAGATTGAGTGTACAATATTTGTGGCAGTTTTAAGGGTAAGAAAATAAACATTTTAGTTTATTTCTGATCTTGTAGACGTTATCTAGCACGTTAGAAAATAATATACACAGAGGCTCCATCTATTTATTAAAAACGAAATAAATAATTGTGTTATTAATATTTATTCACTATTTTCAGTTTCTAGATTGAGAAAATATTGTGAAATAAATAAATAAATATTATAATAAAATAGAGTCAAACAGAGTAAAAAAGACAGTTATATTACGATTTTAAAAGAAAATATAAAATAATTCATTTTTTTTCTTTGTAAACGCAATAAATATTTATGCACTCTTGCCTCTTGCTCTTGTTTCTGCATACAATGTTAAAAGCTGATACAGGCATAAATGATTAATTTATTGGAAAAAAAAGAGAAAGAAAAATCATAAGGCAAAAAGATGAAGGAATATATTTTTTCGTCAAAGACGAGAATTATTTTTTTTTCTAACAAGGGAGAGGATTGGTTAAACAATATTTATTTTTTGTATGCTAGGCACATGTAAGGATTCACGAGCATGGCTTGCTACCAAGGAATCTGGTAATTGACCCTAAAAATTCTCCTCTGATTGCGTCAGTGTAATGATAGAGATGTCCATTATATCTGTGAAAGGGGGGGGGGGGTAGTTGAGGCATGTGATTGCTCTTTAAATTTTTATAGACTTCTGCCCTATAAAATATTATTAGCGTTATACCCTTAATCAATTGATTTATCTCGTTAATTCTTTCCATTTACTAAGCAAATCTGTGTATCGTATCGCCAAAGTGCTCGTAGTAGCAAAAAAAGTAAAAATCCAGAATATTACTAATAACACTGTTCGACAAAAAAAAACCTTGAAAATGCTTCTGGTATTTTGAAGGCTGATTCTTATGTAAAATGACCCCCCTGAATCCGAATATGACCCCCGTTTTCCCCCATCACGTCCCAATTTTTTTTAAAACGCCCCCCTTTTTTTTTCAAATTTCCTTAGTTTCAGGGCTATAATATTTTTTTTGGAGGGGAAAGGAGCCTTATATTCACCAATAAATTTTTTTGGATGTCAAGAGAGACTCAAAGTTTAAAATCATGAGCACCGAGAAAAAATCGGGGAACTTGGGGGGGCGTGGCCCCCCAAAATATTTGAAAAATCACCAAAAACGATCTTTTTATTCTAGTTTCTTTAAGAAGACCTTTAAAACATTTTTTTCGGTGCAGAACCAGAGTATAGGATCCGCTCCTATGGCTCCTGGGTCAGAAAAAATTTTTACGCTGTAAAATTTTTAAAAAAAAATAAAATAATGCTTTAAAAATCGCACTTTGCACTCGAGTTTTAAAGCAGGTCTTCAGCCAAAAAAAAACAAAATTGTGCCTGATTCTTATGTCAAATGACCCCCTATTTCCAAATATGACCTCAGTTTCCCTCCTCCACCCCCTCTTTCCAGAGAGTCCCCCCCCCCCAATTCAGAGTCATTTTACTAATTCGGAGGGGAAAAGTACATTACGTAACCCGTTAACATAATTCTAAAAGGCAACAGAGGTTCAAAGTTCAAAATCATGTACATGTGTACCAAAAATATAAACTAGGGCGGTATACCTCCCCCCTCCCCCCCCCCAAAAAAAAAGAAAAGAAAATTCAATACTCTGATTTTTCACAAAAAAAAAAAAAAAAAAAGGTTTAAAACGTCTTTTAGAAAGACAAGAAAAGAAGATTTTTTTTCGGGGGGGGGGGGGTACACCGCCATAGTTTATATTTTTGGTACACATGTACATGATTTTGAACTTTGAACCTCTGTTGCCTTTTAGAATTATGTTAACGGGTTACGTAATGTACTTTTCCCCTCCGAATTAGTAAAATGACTTTGAATTGGGGGGGGGGGGAACTCTCTGGAAAGAGGAGGTGGAGGGGGGAAACTGAGGTCATATTTGGAAATAGGGAGTCATTTGACATAAGAATCAGCCACAATTTTTTTTTTTTTTTTTTTGGCTGAAGACCTGCTTTAAAACTCGAGTGCAAAGTGCGATTTTTAAAGCATTATTTTATTTTTTTAAAAAAATTTTACAGCGTGAAAATTTTTTCTGACCCAGGAGCCATAGGAGCGGATCCTATACTCTGGTTCTGCACCGAAAAAAATGTTTTAAACGTCTTTTTAAAGAAACTAGAATAAAAAGATCGTTTTTGGTGATTTTTCAAATATTTTGGGGAGCCACGCCCCCCCAAGTTCCCCGATTTTTTCTCATTGCTCATGATTTTAAACTTTGAGTCTCTCTTGACATCCAAAAAAATTTATTGGTGAATATAAGGCTCCTTTCCCCTCCAAAAAAATATTTTAGCCCTGAAGCTAAGGAAAAATGAAAAAAAAGGGGGGCGTTTTAAAAAAAATTGGGACGTGATGGAGGAAAACGGGGGTCATATTCGGATTCAGGGGGTCATTTTACATAAGAATCAGCCTTCAAAATACCAGAAGCATTTTCAAGGTTTTTTTTTGTCGAACAGTGTAATTTAAGTAGTGATAAATGTAAGTAATAGAGAATATGTTTTTCATAATACAGTCAAACCCGCTAATTGGAATTTCAATTAAATCATTTCATGCCATCCTAAAAAATCATCATCATAAAAGTATGGATATAAAGTATTACATCGTCACAGATATTTGAAACAAAGCGATTGTTGAAATATGATTTTATTACAATTATACTTTCTTTATTTCGTTAACAATTCATTCACAGAATCACTCTCTCTGGTGGTGTAAATGGCGGTCTCCTCCATTAAAAAAATACCAGTTATCCCTTTAAGGATCATGATACATATGTGTTCTTCAAGTTCAAAATTTTTATATTAGTTATCAAACACAATAACTTCTGAACTGTATTTTCCCGTGTTTTTGAGGTACTGAAATCGAAATACAAAAAAGTTATTTTTTAAAAATATGTTGTTTATTTATTTATTTATTTTTTTTAACGTGGAAAATTTGCTACTTAATACAAAAGGACAAGCATACAATTTTTTTAAAAGTTGTTTTAAATAACAGTCCCAATGCTTGTAAATCCTTTAATATTTCTTTTCGTTTTTTCCTTGCACTTTTTTCCCTTTCTTGTTTCTATTTTCTTCTAAAATCTCTTTTACCAAGAGAAATTTTTGAACAGACAAGGGGACAAAAACGAAATGCTGCTTGAAATGGACACAATTGTAAATTTTTTTTTCTGGTATATTATGATTTCTATCACGTTCAGTACATTACTTTTAACTTGAACACAAACGGGCAAATTCAAATAATTGAATTTTTCTCAAGCACGCACACGCACATACACACATTTTTCTGAGGAGGAGGGATATTATTATTTTGTTCTAATTTCAAAGCTCACCCTGGCAAACACAGCGTGGTGCGGCCCTGCGGGACCCGTCGCAGATTCTTGAGGAGGTATGAAGACCTTTTTGAACTGTAAATATTTTATTTATTTATATGTTTTTCCATTCTGCACGAATCTATTGAATTTAAAAAAGAAAAACATAGTTTAGTTAGAAACAGCAAGAAAAAGTAAAAACAAGAAACGGCGTTTAAATTACGCTTAAGTTTTCAGTGGCTGAGGAATCAAAGCACATGATCCAGCATCTACCGGCTGGAGGATTTTATTCGTGGTTATTTATAATTATTCATGCATTAACCTTTATAATTAATTATTATTTTCAAATTATTTACCCAATGGTTATTGAAGTATAGTATTTTTTTAATAGTTAAAGCTTTTCAAACAATATTTTTCTTATAGAAAGAGCTACTTATGAGGAAATGAAATTACAAGATTTTATTCTTGGGGGGGGGGGGGGGGGTTAAAATCACCATCAATAAATTAGGTATGAATGTGAATGTTTAACATTCATAAACAATTAATTCATAAAATCTTCATGACTTTTCGAAAATCAATTTGCTTTTGTTAAAAATAATATTTAGATTAAATAAACAGAATATGAACCGCAAAACATTGATTTTAAGCAAAAAAAAAAAAAACTTTTAAAAATAAAGTGGATGAGGGGGGGGGTGTCCAACCCTGTACATAAAAATCGAATTTCATATGTGTGAATATCAAATTTCACGTCTCACCGTTTTCTGAGAAACGAGCCACCCTATATGCACACAGAAACTTCTTACAGTGTAAAAAAAAAAAAAAAAGAAAAGAAATACAGTGAAGTCCACAGTTCGTAATTACGTCAAGTTTTATTGAGGTGGAAAATATTAATTTCATTTTCCTTCCAAGTAACCTTGTTGCAATTTATTCGGTACACCTTAGCACAAAATGAAATCTAAAAATTTATTATTGTTGCTGTGACTTGAGACAATCACGAACCTGACCCCGAGTAGGGAAGAGTAGTAATGAATACGATTCTTTATTCAAATTTTTACTAATTTATTTATTTTTCAATTTTATTTTTGTGATTTTTTCCAATGGTCAGACTTTTTCAAATGATCAGGATAATTTCATTACATATTCAGCAAAAAAAAAAAAAAAAAAAGAAGGCTATTTGTCCCTTTTCTTCCCTATCAATGAAGTTGAATGGGTTACTGATGGTAAAGAATGGGACAATGATTTAAGGAACGAAAAATATCTACGAAATGATTATTTTTATTTATATAGGAATATTGATATGAAAAAGAGACAGCAATGTTTCAATAGTATAATAAGAAAAGAAAAATACCACTTTATGCAGAATTTATGTGTAACATAGAAAGTTTTTTGTTTCCTCTGATAACTTCTACACACACAACTTAGGTTATCAATAAAATTACTTGAATATCTACCAGTTGGAAACTAAATAATTATTTGTGTAGTAGTGATTAAAATATAAAATTTCTTGAAATATTTTTGTACTGAAGCAGAAAACAATACATTGAAATTACACACTAATACATTGAAACATATGTCCCGTATTTTTAACAGAGATGACAGTTTCTATTTACAGTAATTTCAATATTAGGGATGCCCCTATAAGCAAATTGGTCGATTACCGATTAATCGGCTGTTGATAAAGGGTCGATTAATTGGGTGAGCTGATTAATGATAAGGATGATTGTTTTTCTACTACCAACTTTACCATCACTGTTTTTCTCTCTTATACACAATTCCAAATTTATAAAAGGGAAGTAATTTATTTCTGAGAGAAGATTTTTTTTTTCCATTTTCCTAGTTTTCACAAAATAATTTCAATATTTTATGAAATTTCTTAGAACCAATTTTAATATTATTGTCAATAATATTATCAATACATTGTTAGTTATGTTAATTGGACATAAAAATTTAAAAAAAGGGGAGGGGGATGGGGGTGTCTGTGGTGAGCACTCCAATGTAGGAATACTTTTAATTCATTGTCAAAAATAATTAGTAATAATTTAATTCAATACTTTTATTCTTTGAAAATTAGAGGTTATCTAAAAGCACTGTGCTAAGGAGAAAACTATCGCCACATGAAAAATGTTGCAACATTGTCTATGTATATTTATTAAAAGTAGGAAAATTAATTAAAAAAAACTGTATATCAACTTATTATTACTGTTAATAAAATTTTTCATCATAGTTTCTTAGTGAAGGTATACTTTAAAGAATAATATTTGAAAAATATTTTTTCGGCCGATTAATCGGCCCGATTCTGCCGATTATTAACAATTAGCAAAGTGGCCGATTAATCGGTGCATCCCTATTCAATATCTCAACTAGCATTTTGGAAGACGATTTGAAGTTATAAATTTCTCTCACACTAATAAGGCTTGCATTAAGGACACAGCACAGCGGCGTGAAAGCTTGTCTTTATTCTTGTTTTCAGTTCATATAATAGTCCATTGTTCAATTAAACCCGAAGAAAGTTCTTAATTTATGTTACTACTATACTTACATTAAAGTTTTAACTTAAAATTATAAGTAGCACTGAATTAAAGTAAACTGTAACTAAAAATAACAGGAATTTTATACTAGTCGATATTTTAAACGTATTTACATAATTTAATGTAGGGTTGCATCATTTATAGTATTGTATCCTAAGCGTCGAGTTTCTGTACGTGCATACATAGTCTTTCTTTATCAAAGTTTGCCGTTTCTGCAATTAAGCGGATACTTGAAATACTTTTGTTCAGCTTTGCTTTTACAAAGGAAGAAAAATATGCTGTCTTTTCGCTTGAAACTTTTTTAAAAACATAATTGAAAGCTATCATAAAAAGGTTTTCAGGACAAAAGAATAGAAATTTTAAAGCGCGGCTTTTTGTGAAGTGATTAATGAAATTTTCATCGGGGGAAAAATGAAAATTAAAAGAAAAAAATCATATAAAGGATAATAAATCACTTAAAAAATGTTATGTCAGTTTGTGCGTCTAACAAAGTAAGTTTTGTGTTCTTGGTGCTATAAACCACGTGTAATTTTCAATAGCCGTTAGTAATATTCACTTGTGCAGCAAAGCAGTTGTATCTAAATTGTTTATGTGCATGGAAGTACATTAAATTCGTACGTAATATTAGTAAGTAATTTTTAAATCGTTAGATATCCTTTTTTTTTACTAATAGCTTAAATCGCGTAAGGAATTTTAATTTATTTTATCTAAATTATTAAATGAATTTCTATATAAGTTATTGAATTAAATTTTTTATTCAATCCCCAGGTCGTAGCAATCATATTTAGTTATTAAAAAAATTTCACTAACACATCAAAAAAAAAGCTCTGTTCTGGTGATAAATAGGTAGCTCAAGACTTTGTTGTATAAAGTTCACATTTCTTGACGCACATAATAACACTAAGTGTGATAAAACTTTTCATTGCACAGGTACATAGTGGGCACCAAGTTTAACTAACATCACTCACAGCTCGTTTCCAAGATCTCTACAAATTTAAGCCTGGAAATTCAACGGTTTGTACGATAGGTGTGCTTTTGAAAATGTGGATGACATTTGATTTAATACTAAAGAAATAGCGAACTCTGAGATCAGTTACATAATAAAACTTTGGTAAAATCAGCTACATAAATGAACTTACCTTTTACTTCAAAAGTTTTTAAAAATAACATCGTGATTTAAAAAGCGGTAAAAATATAGTAAAAATATTTTATGGCATCAAAAATGAGTTGAGTATATTGGTAATTTGGGATTAGGGGAAAACAGAAAAGAAGCATTTTGCATATTTCTTAGTTTATGCGAAGTAATTTTGTTGCTAAAACTCCTTTCTTCATACAGGTCAGTTATTTTTATTGCATTATAGCAGTAGTGCCCAATCCTTTTCTAGAGGAGAGCCGCTGTACAAATGAAAATGATTTTCGCGGTTCAGAACATAAAAAGATGTTGAAGTGTTTAAAATTTCCTAAATAGCATGGGCAAACATAAGAAAAGAAAGACAATTAAAATCCAAAAATTGTTGTTATTAATACTCGAAGCTTCTTTTATTAAATTTATCTGCTTTTCAGAAATTAATTTCTGAATATTTGCATTAAACAAAACGGGTCACACGGATCACTTTGTTGGCCTGATGTGGACCGCATGCCGTACACTGTTAAAAAAATTTCCTGAAAATAACGAAAAAATATACGGCAGCTGAGTTGCCGGAGTGTTTCCGTTTCGTTAATTATATTTCCGTGATTTTACGGAAAAATGACGAACAGAGCGTTTGTCATTTTTCCGTTAGGCATTTTTTCGTTTCGTAATTCTCCGTTCTTCATTTTTTCGGTTCTTATTATCCCCGCTTATACGTTATAGGCTTATACCTATACGCTTTGACTTATATGTATACATGCAAGATGGAAAATTATTTAAATTTTGCAAATTAACAAGCGCTTTTATAGCAGCTTAATATCAATAGCAAATTATCTATGGAAGTTCAATAAATTAGTCCTTTAAGTGTCGCAAAATGCGTAGATTGTGTAGAACAACAAATGCACAAATTGAAATTTTAAGAAACATTTGAAAATTTGCGAAACAATATAAACATATAAAAAGAACAAACATGGGTAATGTGCTGCCTTATCTTTTTCGTTTGTTCTTTTTATATGTTTATATTGTTTCGTAAATTTTCAAATGTTTCTCTAAAGTTTCTTAAAATTTCAATTTGTTCATTTGTTGTTTTTTCCAATCTACACATTTTGCGCCACTTAAAGGACTAATTTATTAATCTTTCATATATTATTTGCTATTAATATTAAGCTGCTATAAAAGCGCTTGTTTATTTTGCAAAATTTCAATAATTTTCCATCTTGCATATATAAGTATAAGCGTATAGGTATAAGCCTATAATGTAAAAATGTGGGTGATTAAAATATGGGAAAATGAGAAACAGAAAAATAGAGCAATTAAAAAAGGAGCTTAAACTAGCTCACCGGAAAATTATATATATATAAGACAAAATGATGAGCAAAAATGTAAACTTAAAACTCTTACGAATTTTGTTTTTTAGAAAAAGTTTGAAATATCCGCTCATATACTTCAAACTTTTAAACATCTTGCCTTTAAAAAAAAATACTAAAGCAATACAAGAATTGGCTTTTTTTTTTTTTTTTCATTAAAAATTTTAGTTCATTAAAATAACATGATTTTTTTGAAAAGATTACATCAATCTCGCATAAAATACTCAAATATTTTAAAGATGGAATGATCAATGCATAGTATTTCTGAGCGCATAACTTCAAAAAATTAAAAAGTATTAACAAGGTGCATTCTTTTAAAAATATTTTCTCTTATGTTTGAATAAAAATTAAGTTCTTCCGAAAGTTCTTTTTTTTCCTTTCTGAATTTGAAACATTCGTGGTTCCTTAAAAAAAAAATCCTGTATTGTTACTGATTTCCTCTATTTTCATATATATTTACGTTATGTTGTTCATCAGTGATCAACACTTTCAGAAATGCACTCTCAAAATTAACGAACTTTCTTTGTTTTTGATGAAATCACTTCCAAGAATATACCCCGAGCGAACATTTCGTAATTTTTTGGGGATGAATTTCGTCAAATGTAGCGAAATATTTCTTTATCCTAGTATCGTCAAATTGACAATCATTTTCGTAGTTTTGACAACATTAATTTCGTCACATTAACGAAGTAAAGTCATAAAGTAAAAAAGCTAAGTTTTGAAACTAAGCTTTTAAATCTTGATATAAAATTACAAAAATCATTTCACTAAATTTTACTAACCCTCAGCACCAGTAAGTTCATACATGCAACTACTAAAATGCACAATTGGTTTACATCATGAAATAACTAACTGTTAAGTCTGGACTCAGATTAAAATAAAAATAGCAGTAACAAAAATAAAAATTCTTACCTCTTAAATAAAAATTTTCTTTTTTTTGTTGCTCAAAAAAGGCAACAATAGAGCGAGTAGATTTTAAAATATACTAACACGCCCTTTTGTTGCCCATTTTGAATTTATCCATTGCGATAAACGAAGTCTTCTTTAAAATGTTGAGAGGAAATGCTGGATACCGAATAATCACATGAAAAGATCCAAATTATTTTTCCAGTCAATTTGATTAACTACGCAGAATCCTGGAACAATTCTTCTTCGAATGCTATAACAATAGTCAACGCTCTTCGACGAAGCATTTTCAAATTGAAACAAAATGGCGCACACATAATAACGTCCTGAGGAACACGATTAAATAACATTCGACTGTGATGACAAACGACGAGACACAGATGTCCTCTTTTCCATGCTAATGCGAATAATACAGCTTTCACAGAAGCGTAAACATGCACATTAATTCCCGATGACTTAACGTTACTTTTGCTGCGCACTTTGATTCAGTTATAAATCATTTATGCTGCCGTCGTTCTGCGCACGCGCCAAGTCTCTTCAGACTGTATCTAACTCTCTCGTTCGGTTATATTTCAACCACAAAACCGGGTAAATTCCGTTTTTTGTTTCTCCAACTTGGTAATTCACGGAATAGTTCCGTTTTTTCAAGGAAAAGATCTGTTTTGAAACGAAAACGGAAATTTACTGTTAAAATCAGTAAAAATCTTCCTGAAAATTCAGGTTTTTTTTAACAGTGTAGGTTGGCACCATTGTTTTACAGAATCCAATTTTATTTGATATCTCTAAAAACTACGAAGTTTATAACATCCCTTGGTTTCCATACCAGTTTCTGCACCCCCCAGTGTTGTCACAAAGATACCATCGATTTAGTTAATTCAAATGTACATGAATTAAACAAAAATATATTTAGGTTACTAAGAATAATTTTGAAGCATATCTTTTAGTTTAAGAATTATTTTTGCTTTGAAAACATGCAGACCAGCGGAACTACTTTTTTTTTCTCACACCATCACCACGCCAAGCCTTATGCACCCACCGTAAATATTATCCAGCCATCATGAAATTGCTTGTGGTAAAAGTCCAGTTAATCTATGAGAATTCGATGTGTTTGTTCTGCTCCGGTAGTTTTAATTGTAATGGGTGCGTGAGTAACGTAGCATCAGTCGGTAGCTGTGAGGGGGGCGTGGCCTCTTTCAAAACGGTTTTTTCTCTTCTCAAAGGTATCCATCTGTTATGTCCTGCTAAATGTATTGACAGTTGTCACACGCTCTCAGCCAAAGCTTTTGGAATTATGGTAGCAGAAATTTTTCTTTCATGGTCGTGTGATCGTTACTGAATATAGCACTCAAATAAATGCTTCCACAGTACAGTAGTCTCTAAAATTCGAGACTCGGAAGTCCGAGGTTCCGGTTAGTTCGAGGTGCCGCGTTGACATTTTGAGGCGTATTTTTAACAGCTAAGAATATGATTTGCATTGAAATCTGAAAATCGAAACCTTTCCCATGCACAAATATAATAAAAAGGTATTCAAGGGTTGGTGTCAACAATACTCGCAGAGTGTAGTTCGAAATAGTTATTGACATCTAGAGAAAGATTAAGATATGCTTTGAAGATAGTAACTTAACATGAGAAAAAAAAAGAATCTTCACATAGAACAAGTAAACAGCTATTTTGGAATATCCGATTGCAATTAAAAATTGAGTGACGTAACTTTAACGCCGTTCGAGTTGTATGTACTAAAGTTTTACATTCTACAAGTGACCCATTTTTATGTTGTATGATATACATGTACACGCACGCATTCATTCTACATACATTCAGACGTCACAATGAAACTCGCCAAAAGGGTTTTTGGCAGTCAAAAGGCCCTCTGTGGTTGCTCATAAGTTTAAACGCTTACATACGTACAAATATGGTGAAACGAGGAGTCAAAATTACTTTAGTGGCAATCAAAACGAAAGCTCTTGCTGAAATTTAAGTGATATTTTTTTCGCGAATACAGTTTTTCTCTTTTTTCACTACCCCTTCAAATAACATTATTTTCATTGGCTGTTTGAAGCGCGACCAACTGAAGAAAATGTGTTAGAAAGGACCGTTTTTCAAAAGTTATTGCATGTTTATGACACTGATTTCGGATTGGCGGGAGGGGGGGGATATGTGAAATTACTAAAGTTTTTGATAGGAAAGAGAGAGGGGGTGACAAAAAGGTGTGACATCATGCATTTTGGTTGGAAAAAAACTTTTTATACAAATATGTGTTTGTAATATAGTGTAATACGTGACAAAAGGAGTGGAGGGGTAACTTTAATTGTGACACTTATTAGTGACAAAAGAGGAGGGGATTGAATAGGTCAAAAACAGGGGACATCATTAATGAAAAACCCCTTTTAACATGGAATATTTCTCCACATCGCAAACTCTTCAGATCAACCTATTTGATCTCACAAAATGCGTCTAAACTAAAAAATTTGGAACGGTCCAATGATATTAAAAAAAAAAAAAAAAACTATAAACACAGATAAATCAAAACTTTTAAGTAGGGAAACACGGAGCAAGATGACGATCTTAAGTTTTTGTTTTTCTCGAGTGTTAAAAAATGTAAATTCATACTTTAATTTAAAATTCTTGAGATATCTTAATTAATAAAAGGATTGACATGCAAATTGTTTGAAAATTTTATGACATATCTAGTAATTTTTCAAAAATAAAATTATTTGTCATTTTCCCCCTTATAACGGGGCATGATGACTTTTCTTTTAAGATAATATGAGAGAAATGTATTGCTACTAATGGAGTTTGATCACACAAAATCAAAATTTTTGGGGCAAAACAAAAATTATCGGTTGCAGCTATTCTGATTCGACTCTGGCAGCTACGAAAGCAAAGTTTGGTATAACAAATTCATTTTACATACTTGTTACTTATTCAAATAGAAATCAGTCCCGTCGATTCAGAAACAAAACTTCTTTAAAAAATTGCTTCTTAGTGTTATGAGAATCTGAGGAAAAAAAAAAAAAAGAAAATGAAAGCCATATGCGTTTAGGCTGATTTTCTTTACAAATCAGCAATAAAACTTTCTTCCTCCGCACCATTTTATCACATTGTATTACTCTTCTACTAAGCTCTACACTTTTTATTTTATGTTATTTTATTTAGTAAGTTTCGATAATGTTTCTCTGATTAGCAAGGATGATAAAGTTCTTTATTTCTTATTTTTCCACTGAAAGAAACATAAACATGAAAAACTTTATTTCCTATGGAATCCTTTTTATAGTATCAGGATCAGCAATTTATTTTTCATCGTTTCTGTAGTTGTCAGTTATCAAAGAGGTGCCGATTCGGTAATTCATAAACATTCATGTGTGATAGAAGACGACTTCGTTTTTCTTTTACAGCATTCTGTGAATGTAAATATCTTATGTTATCGGTAATAACTAAATAAATGAGAGTGCCGTCGTTGAAAGGTAAATTACGCTGAAATGATTGTCAACAGGAAATGAGGAACTTGAAAAAGGTTGAATTGATGAAGGAAATCAACGTATTTTAGTATTACGCAGCTCTAGAAATATCCATCTAGAGCTTTTTTAATCCTCTTTCTTTCTTTCTCTTTTGAATTCAAAGAAACGTGAAGACATTTCAGAAAACTGAAATATTGTCCAAATTAATTTATAAAGTGTTAATGATTTCACGTATAACAAGATACGAAATATAAATAGCATTTCAGCAAACTGGATGAACTTAAACACTTGGAATATCTGAAGGGTCAAGGGGGAAAAAGATGAAAGTCACTTTTTCGTCAATTTTGAGATATAGAACAACAAGGGGGAAAAAATGAGAAGCGACCGAAATGTGCATGAAAGCTCGAAAAACTACATAAGGAGCTACGATAAATCAAACTTTGTTCTTCGTTTTTCTCGAAATCGCTTTTTGGTCACTTTCATCTTTCCCCCCCCTGGCCCTTCATCTAAGATTTTAAGATTAGTTAGTAATTTTAAGGATAGGAAGTTTTTGAAAAGATAAACGGAAAATATTTTAACCAAAATATATTATATGTACGGAGTTTCAGGAATGCGTTCAAGAATTTGTCAAATAACAATGTACACGTAATTTTTCAATTTTGTAAAACTATTTTAATTACTAGAATACAGCCAAAAACTACTTTTTATTTCAAAAGTTAAAGCTGTAAAAGAACGCAGGTGCTGTAGTATTCTGTGAGTGTGTAGTTCCAACAAAAGGTGTAAATTTTTAAAGTTTATAAATGAATAAACATCACTTATAATATATTTTGAAAAAAAAAAAAAAAAACTTTTGCGCATGAACAAGGCAAGGATTTTATTTCTGCTTAAGTCTGGATGTCGTGATTTTAAAAATAGCTGGAACTATTGAAACAAATCGGGATTTTTTTCCCCCTTCACTTTTTGTCGTAGGTCTACTGAGAGATCATATTGCTTTTTTTCTTGCGGGTTTTTTGGTTTAGTTAATGGTTCATTTGCCAAGCTTCCATTCATACAACTGACAAGTAGCAATTTAATTAGTTATGAAGTTAGAGCTCAATCTCTTCATTTTAAATAACTGTGCTCTTGATAGCTTCAGATGAATTGGAAAAAGTTTTACTTAAAAAACTACTGACTAAAAATAAACATTGGTATTTTGCGGAAGCATACATATGTGTTTCAAAGATACATTTTTGAAGTACATATACATGTGCGAGCGTGTGTATTTTTTAAATTGCTCTTGTAATGTTTATCCTTCAACTATTGTGTTTATATATACGATAGATTCGTCTATGAAAATTCAAACGATTACACTTTTTAACATCGAGGTTAGGTTTTGCCTTTCAGTTTCACTTTGCATTTTGAAACGGACTTTGAGGGGAAAAGTAGCAAATTGTCAATCTTGTGTAAGTGAGAGAAAGAGATAACGAGAGATGAGAGAAAGAAATAACTAAATGAAAAATATCTTAAGAATCTTTAAATAAAATTTCTCATTCCTTCATTCGTCCTTAATCTCAGCAGTCGATTTCAGAATTTTCAATTTGAATTATTGTAAGAAATGAGCCAATCTTCAGCTATGTGTATGAGATGAGATAGAGACGGACTTAGATACCCGATTTCTAAAATTCCCTTTCAGTTGTGATTTCTTTAACGACAAGAAAATCCCAGTGCGATGAAGCTCAAATGGGGACCCAATCACAGGGAAAATAAGAGCCGCGTTATTTCTCTGTAGCTTCATCTTTTCGGATAAAAGCCAATTTTCCAGTCAAACAGAAGCGAGCATTCCCCTTATTTCGGCATTGAAGTTACAAGATTGATCAAAGATGCCTCTTTTTTTCCTCGCAAGAAAGTGCTCTTCTCGCTCTTTTGTCTAGTGTAGAGTTTCTCTTCTTACTTCTCCCAGACGTATGGATCGGAGAGGGAAGAAAAAGAAAGCGTAATTCTTTTTCTTTGCTCTGTCTTGGAAATTGTTTCTTTTTTAAGTCTCGGGGGATGCCCTTATTTTAAGATTTGCTCACGATAAATGATGCCGGCTTGCTTTTCAATTTCACACTATTTCATGCTTCGGGAAGTGAATTGTAGCGTAGTTTCAATTCATAAATCAAGGAAGAGGTTTTACGCTCACCATTTATCTTCCATTATGCAAAATATGTATTGATAATTCTGCCTTAATGTGTTGTTTATCACCAGAAGGACGGCAAAATAATAAAAGAAAACAAAATAGTTCCCCCATAGCTATTGTTTAAACATGAGACTACATTTTTCGGGTTCATAAATTTCAAGGACGTCATTTATATAATTATAATAATAATCTTAATGCATTATTAATCTTCAACCAGGCAGCAAAGTCCCCCAGTGTAGAAGATGTGGGACAGACATTGAAGAGCAAAAAATAAAAAAAAATCAATAAGAGTTAAAAACATTTTCAAAGTTATAGTTGAACGGGGCTGCACATTAAAAATATCAATATTTTTAGAATTTTCGTTACATAATTTATAAAACTTACAGACTGCAGAATTATGAGCAGTATTACATGTACTTGATTTAGAGGGACTATGT
This sequence comes from Uloborus plumipes, assembly GCA_038373865.1. NCBI lineage: Eukaryota > Metazoa > Arthropoda > Arachnida > Araneae > Uloboridae > Uloborus > Uloborus plumipes. The sequence goes on along the minus strand of JAXGGA010003924.1, from coordinate 60,239 downwards.
TGAACTACGTTGCATTATAAGCACGATATTTGAAACTAATGTGACTTTTGATAAAGAGCATTTTACTTGATTGTCAATCAGGTTGCAATTGAGAACTTTTTAAGGAATTAGTTTTTAGAGTACTCCGCAGCTGCTCATGTGTTCACATGATACATTTCTATTTTAAGGATACAAAAATTTAAGTTTAAGGTACACAAGAAAATTATTTTGAATTATTTCAATATGAATTGTAAAATATTCTTCACTGAAGTCCTAAATAGCTGAGGCATAATCTATAAGGGACCCAACTAGACTATTAAAATAACAGATGAATTCTGATCAACAAGACTTTGCCTCAATAAATCTGATATGAGTATGAAAAGTAAAATCAAAATAATAAACAATACCAAAGTAATCCAGTTTCTTTTTTCATTACTATTATTAATATCAATAACAGATTGGATTTGGGCAAGTTTTTCCTAGAAGCACGTTGTCCCAAATACAATATTAGAAATCATTATTTAGTACTGCCCGTTTAGCAAAGGCTGTGCTGTTCCAAATCCTTTCTTCTACATAAATATCATTGAAACAGCAGCGCTCACATAAGAACCAGCCCTAACTTTTCAATTTCCGCTAAGGCGAGCAAATTTCATCTCTTACAAATAATCATCCATTTATCAATAAATATTATTTTCTATTTTGACCTGCACTCTATTCTGAAAGATAATTATCCCCAGTAATTGATGGGTCTATCTACTTATTGAAACACTTTCAGAATAATTTCTTATAATTCGTGAAAAGTCTACCTATGTGTAAAAAGAATCACAACCAAAAAATGCTGGCTTTAAGTATCGTAATACAAAAACATGTCTCATACCTACGTATGCAAAATTACATATCATCGCCTCAGATTAAGAGTAAGACATCTAATCCCAGTAATAACAGAAAGATGTCCTTTTTTTTGAGGCTTCGAAATTGTGCTGCAATAGCAGATATTCAAACCAATATAATCCAGATCCTTCTCCTTCTGCGAGAAGAAACCTTCAGCGCGCACGATAACTGTCAAAATTAAGCACCCCTATATGACCTCTCACCCATATGATTGTCTCCCCGATGAGGTACCTATGGTGTGAACTCAATATTCCACATGCCCAAAGCATCGCTATAAGATGCAATATATTACTGAAAAAGTCAAAGAGAAGGGGGATAAGTATATCATGAGCACTTTGCTACGTTTTTTCAGAAAATAATTATTCTTAGTAATTTATTGATCTATCAGCTTGTTGACATGCCTTTAGAATAATTTCTTACCTTCGTGTAAAGTCAACCCGTCTAACTTATGTGTAAAAATATTCGCAACCAAAAATGTTGGAAATAGGTATCTTAATATAAAACAGTATCTATCATATATTCGTAAGCAAACTTGTTTTAACATATTTCTGTCGCAATGGCAGATAGCCAAAACAATACAATCCGAAACCTTCGCCTTCTGCGAGAAACCTTCAGCGCGCACGATAATCATGTCAAAATTAAGCACCCCCATATGACCCCTCACCCATATGATTGTCTCCCCGTTCATAGTATGGTGCGATGAGGTACCCATAGCGTGAACTCAATATTCCACATGCTCCAAGCATCGCTAAAAGATGCAATATATTACTTCAAAAGTCAGAGGGAAGGGGGAATAAATACATCATGAGCACTTTGCTCCGTTTTTTCGAGTTCATAAGGTCAGACCATTTGCTGGCTCGGTATTGTCTAGTATCAGATAGCTCGCACACTATCCATTTTTTCGCGTCAGTCAAAGTTCGGGCTGTAACACCTCAGCGAGACCAGCCAAGCATGGCTTTTGGGAGTAAAAGCGAGCTATCATCACAAGCTGCTACTCCCAGATGTCGCGCTGGAGCCAAGCCCCGTTGGGCACGCCTCGCTGAAAACAGAATACGGCAGCTTGCGAAAGTTAATTCAGTTTTGAATTACTGTTTTCAGGTCTAGTTGACGGATCGGATTGAATCTTATTGTATTGTGAGAGTCGATATGGTTTCGTAAACATAAAGGATCAGATTTTCTTTTTTCGGTTAGATTTTAGTATTACATGTTAATAAATTTCTTGCGATACTTACTCACATTTAGTTTCGCTTATCTTCAGAAGTAGATATATTCTTGTGGTGAAAATAAATTTGCATTTTTTTCAGGTCTAGTTGACCGATCGAGTTGAATTTTATTGTATTATAAGAGTTGAGTTGGTTCGTAAGCATAAGTGATCAGCTTTTTTATTTCCAATTAAATTTTCATATCAAATGTAAATACTTCTTTCGATTCAGTTTCCTTTATCTTCAGAAGCAGTTTTTTCTTGTGGTGAAAATAAATGTACTGTGTTTTCAGGTCTAGTTGACAGATCGGATCGAATCTTATTGTATTATTAGTGTCGATTTGGCTTGTAAGCATAAGTGATAGTTTTTTTTAAACTAAAGAATGCTAATAGAGAGATAATGTTAACTCACTCTTCAGTTGATATCTTTTCTAATTAAAGTAATACAACTGTCAGACCGGGTAAAATGAGTTTTTCGTAAAATTTCCACATTTTCGGTACCTCATTTGCTTTTTTTTTATTCCCAGTAGTACTCTTGTAGGTGAGGCATCAAACAGACAAATACATAGACAGTTCTGCATAAATTTTAGTAGTTTAGATAATTCGTCATTATCAGATATGAGTTTACACTATCGTTTGTAATTAGTAAATTTACATTTACAATGTTTTTATTATAAGTCCACTGCATTCAAAACAGTGAATACAAACTATTTGATGTAAAAATGACTTTTTGCAGATCAAAGTTCAAAAATTAGTAAAAAAAAAAACTTTTGTCTGAAAAAAAGAACTTGCTGTGAAAATCAAAAGGTCATCGAGAAACGTACATTGCATCATTAGCTCGAGTTGGTTGTATTTGAAGCTCTCTTATAACTGAACTATAAAAAAAGTATACCTAATCACTTTGTTATAAATTATCTTATGATTCGCAATAATGGCGACACTTACCCAATAGCTGCTCGGGTTCTCTTACTTCGCTTAATCCATTACAGCAACCCTTAAGAGAACCGTTAGCAAAACAGACCCTCGACTCCGCCCCTTCTTCCATAATAGCTGACCCCTACAGCGTCATTAATGAATCCATACATCACCAATGGATTCTTCCCAAAGATACTCCACTTACGTGATCTGGGACTCCCCCCCCCCTAAAATCCAGGCAAACCTCAACCACATGCTTGTCATTTGACGCTTGGGTGCTTCCGCTGCCCAACTGGCGCATCATTCCTGGTGGTATTTTACATGATGCCCAATAGATCGTGACAACGTCAGGGTCTATATTCTAAATAGAATTTCGATTGAGCGGTAATTATTGCACTTTCAGTCACCGATAAAGAATGGAACTGGAAGGGGAAAAAATTGCATATTATTATTACTTTTCACGTGACATAAAAAAGATGTGTTTAGTTGAACCTTCAGGTCGTGACGTCCCCTTTATATACTGCACCACCTGTTTTTTTTTTTGCTGTTTTCAAATTGACAAAAGCTGCATGTGTAAACAGTTATTCTACATTAATTCTCTACTACAGTCGAACCCGCTTAACGGAATAGCCATTTTGCCACAAAAAAATATTTTAATAAGCGGGATATTCCATTATCCGGGATCAAAATAATACATTACAACGGTTTGTTACATTGAAAATACATTATATTAAGCGGGATATTCTTTTATCTGATATTCTAATAAGCGGGCTCGACTATAGCTGTTTCGATGCGATTGGCTTTATAGTAGTTATTTTCCCCTCTCTAATATTATACTCTCCAAAAGGTGCAGAAAAGGCATGTCTCAATTTGTTCTTGAAGCAGAACTTTTTCTTCAACTTTTTAGGTACCGGATTATGATATAGTAATGAGCATATTTAGGTAAAATAATAACTACAAAAATTTAACTACCAGTTGCCAGCATAAAATCAGTAATTATTAAAGTGATGAAAAATCAATATTTAAGTGGTCAATATTTAGAAAGAGATTTCAGGTAAAGTGGCTCTGGCTCAACACCTGCAGAAATTAATTACCACCACCATATTTAGGAAGACTCTCGTAGACAAAAATCTTCTTGGAGTTTTTTTTTTTTTTTGCTTATTAGAGAAATACAGTGTAGTTTTTATATAATACTCTTCCCAGGTAGCACAAATAACCTTTAAACGTTTTATAAACGTTTTTAAGCGGTTGTTACAACGTTAATAACCATTTTACAACCTTTAAAAAACGAAGTGTGCTACTTCGGCTTATTTGTCTGCGTTTTCCCTTGAAGAAACTGAAATCCTTTTTTCCCCATTATAATGTAACGCAGGGTCATCTTAACTACTCAATTGGTGCTCAAGTACCAAAATACTCTAGACTCCATTGTAATACACTTAATTCGAACACTACACTTTTTATAGTGGTATTTTTGTAGTTGGACCATACGTAAAAGAGGCAATAACTATACGAGCTGTTTGTAAAAATAATCAGTCAGTGAGAAAAAGTTACAATTGCAGAAATAATTGAATAAAATCATTCAGCGGTTAAAACCAGAATTAAGCTTCATTGAACTGACTTGAACTCGGTTATTGTCTTCTAGACTTATGAGTGCATAATAAGGATGAAAATGCAGTCTCTTTATGGGATAACTAGACTGTCGGTACCTTGCATGAAAAATTAAGTTGCTGAATGAGAGATAAATTGAGAAACAAATTCATAAGATTGAGAACGTTAGCTTACTCCAATGCATTTTAGCTCATGTTTCAACAAATTTTGAAAAATTAATTGATATAGTCAAATAGTAAATAAAATAAAATTAAATAAAATAAAATAGAAAAATAATTTTTCAATTGGGAGATCACAAGAACAAAAGCTTGATGATGTCATCTTAAAAATCGTTCGGGACTCAAATTATACATACACATTAACTGTCTAGCAGGACAATGACTGCTACTGTTTGACAAGGTGATAATAGCAGACTAAAATAACAGAATTGCTCCTGTTGTTCTTTTTAAAGCTATCCGTCATTTGGTGCGAAATGAGTGAAATTTGAACCTGAGACGGAACGGTCGGTTGGCGTGATGTTATAAATCGGAGCACTTGAAATAGCATTTTAACCCATCCAGCAAAAACTTCAGGCGCCTACACGTTATTCTTTTGCTACTATACGTTCCAAAGTTTTACCTTTCATCAGTATGCACTAGTTTCGAGATCACTACCAGAGGCTAAGTACTAAAAAAAAAAATGTTTATTTCTGGAAGTCAATCTGAATTGGAAAATCTGCAATTCGTTACAGGGTTGAGCGACTGATCTATTTACACTGTAAAAAATGAATGTTGTTTTTACAGTATAATACAGCTGAGTTTATAGTAATAAACTGCAAAAATCGCTAATTTTACAATAATAAACTGTAAAAGTGCTATTTTTACAGTTCTTAACTAAAATTGTTAATTTTACAGTAATGAATTGCAAAGTTGCTAATTTAACAATTTATTACCGTGCATTTTACAGTTTTAAACTGGAACCTCTGCTGCCAGTGTGATACTGTTGTTTTTACAGTACAATATAGCTAAATTTTACTGCAATAAATTGTAAAATTGCTAACTTTACAGTAAGAAACTGCAAAATTGCACGTTTTACAGTTTATTACTGTGTATTTTGCAGTTTTCAATAGGAACCTCGGCTGCCTTTATTATACTGTAAAAACAACAGTTCATTTTTCGCAGTGTACTGACCCGTGCTTAACTTTTGGAAGTAAGTGTACTATAAGAGGTAGCTTTTCACTGAAAGTATATTTTGCATTCGAACTTGTTTATATTCATTATAACATAACATCAATATTTATGCATTTAAAAAATGAATTGACTGTTTTAACATTAAAAGTTCTAATGCAAGAAGAGTTAAATTTCTGTAAGTTATGGACTTCGGTTAGAAACGGATTTATGATGTCGTACGCATATTCTTTTACTGAAATAGCACTTTTATTTTAATTAATCTTATGCTGAAATAGCACTTTTATTTTAATTAAACTTTCATTCACATTAAAAATACCTAAAGAATGATTTTGAGTAGTATAATTTCTAATGTGAATACACAGATTCAGGCATCTTTTTTTTTCTCTTAAAAATTAGGTTACTTCCACTTTCCACACCACAGTTCGCTTTACAGTAAAGGAAAATCGCAAACATTTCTATTTCAACCATACTCATGCAGTGTTGACTAGCGGTAATTTCTTTCACTTAAGGGGTTGAAGGATTTTTAATTGTCATACTTTTCATTTAATTTTAACCTATTAATGCCTGACATTTTTTTTCAAAGATATTTTGTATACTGGTTACACGGCTACAGAACACATTTTACAATGGTTATGTGCTGCAATTTGTTAATAATGAATTAAAACAATACCAAAGTAATAATTGAACACTATTATTTAGTTGAAAATTTTGGTCAATTCAGACACTTTTTGGACCGTCCCTAAAAAGGGACGATAGGCATTAATGGGTTATTTTCATTATTAAAATGCATAACTTGTACCATTTACTATATTTAATTATTAAAGTTGTATTTATTTCATACCTTATTCCATCAAACTATCAAAATTTTTGACAGTAATTTTTCATACTTTTTAAAGTCTTTTTTTGTTATGAGGTTGATACTTAACAGCAAACACTGTTATGGTCGCAGAGCTATAAACTGATGTTTTAAAACACGGAATTCGAATAAAGCAAAGCACAATGACATATGAATCATGACTGAAATTGAGACGTTCATCCCATTCAGTTTCAATGACTTTAAAAAAAAGTAGCAATAACTCATGAAATGAAATTCCGAAATTCCTTAACAGGTATTTGCATTTTCATCAACTTAAAAATTTTAACTAAATGTAGTGTGACTAAAAGCATAAAACATTAATTCTACCAAATTTCGATGCGTGAAGAAAAAAAAAGTAAAACTTCCAGCCGTTACCCGTTATTAATATCATTCAATTTGAACGCTTCTTTTGTAAAAGAAATTAAGCCTTTTTACTACGCATGAAAAGAAATAACACCTATTTGGTTATTGTTTTGATTTATATAATTATATTAAGTTAAACTATTAAGCTGACAAAACAAAATTTATATTAACTATACTTGTTTTTAGAGTCAAAATGAAAGCTTTGGAATCAAATAAAACTTTTTATTTCAGAAAAAAACCCATCAATTTTTAAACCTTGAACAGAAAGTTAAATGCTTTTCCTAAATATTTATAACGAAAAAGAAGTATCTGACTGTGAAATTAAGATTAGTTTTATTTTATATATGAATTGCATTTTGCTTTTTACTCATGAATATGTGCGAGAAATATACAATTTCAAATTTGAAATTGTAAACATTCAAATTTTGGACTGCGCCCTTTTTTCTCTGACACGGAAGAAAAATGTTGGCCATTAAATAATTTTCTTCTTTTAAGAAGTCAGACTACGGTATGAAACATCACTGGCCATTCAATTTCAAAACAAAAACAATCGAAGATAAAAGCCAAAAAATTGTCATTAAAGTAGAACACCAATTTCCCATTAAATTCAATTGCACCAAATAAAATGCAACACTAGCCCAAGCAGACGAAAGCCGCAAGTTCATTTCTATCATTCTGAGCCACTCTTTAAAATAGAATGAAAGCCATCTAGGCAATTGCTCTCGAAATGCAGCAATCCCCCATCTCTGGTATTTGTTAAACGGTCGGGGACAAAGAAAGCTCTGCAAGAACATCACGAAATACAAAGAGCCGATTCGCTCTTGATTTTTGCAACGGCAATATGACTTTTCCTCGCTTTTAGCTGCGATGCAAGGAAAAAAAGATTTAGGGATAGTTAGATGGATGTTACGCGCTCGTGGATAAAGAAACAGAGATCGATACTTGTCGTCGGAAGTGAAGAACGTCGACGTCAAACGTCGCTTTTAGACAAATAGTGCACTGTTGACCATTTGGGGGCTATCTTTTATGAAAGTGCTGTTTCATTGAGTGGACGACAAAACATCCTCGATAAATCGATATAATGTCTGATCATATAATTGAGAGCTTTTAGATTATGAGGTATCAGGCTTCAGAGAGACTGATAGGAAGTATGTCTCATTTCTGTAAGTGAATGGTTCCGACGTAATTATCATTTCAATTATCAAAATTGGAACAATATAGACGTTTATGACTAATTGCTAAATAGTTTGTGAAGGATCTTAGACAACTATTACAAGATGAGACCAGAACTATTAGACACTTTTTAAACTGATAACTTATAAAAAATCGAATGTTCATTATTTATATTAAAACAATGAATAACGTGTGTAATTAGTCTGTTTAAGTGATTTTTGTATAATTAGTCTTATAGACGTGTAATAAAAAAAGTTAACGTTGAGGTTTTCTCGTACTTTCTTATTTTAGCTATAGTCTAACTGACCCAGCGTCTTATGCAGCCATATTTGGCTAAACAGGCCAAACACGACGGGTTCCTTGCAATTTTCTGGGCTGAAGCTTTTTCTCATGATGGAGCATAGTTGCATCAAACTTTTCGTACAGTTAAATTAGTTATAGTAAAAAATATTCTACTTTGTGTATGACAAATTTCTGAAGTAATATGAATATCTATAACCGCTTTAGATTGTTACAAATTCATTGAATGCTTGCTGGAAAAGGTCTTGAAAAGGGAAATGTAAACCAGTATCATTTCTAATAAAGCGAAATCTAGCTTATATTACAGATTAAAAAAGTTATCCGCCACTGCAGCTTCTGGGTCAAGATAAGTACCCGAGCATTTTTTACAAGTTTATTTAACAAAACAAAACTAGCCTTGGGTTCAGGGATTTATGGAGTTGTTAAAGGTTTTAAATCGTTTCCAATGAGACCCCCTTTCTTACCTAATTTTCATGTAAAACGTTATCTCGTTGAATGATTTTTTTTTTCAACTTTTATTATAGAAAAAGCCTTAGGCAATGATGTTAAATGATAAAAGTTTCCCCTAAACACATAGTGGAAAACCAATAACACCTCTTGGACAAGAATCCGTATCAGAGCTATCCAGGAATTTGAGCTTATGTACATGACACTTCCAAATACACTTCACCAGTATCGCGTGCGTGGACATTACTTTGGGGGTGGTTACGTAAGTGAACACGAAATATGAAATCTGTGCTTGCCCTTCATGTTCAATATCTATTAATGTTCGTGTCAATCCAAATCAATACCGTGTCCGGAAGTTATATTAGTATTATGTTTATTTTTCCGCACGCTACATTTTTCTAAGCTGGACCGGACAGAAGATTGTCAAATTGTGATTTAAACATTTTCTTTCATCCGGTAAAATGTCTACTTTTATTCCGCGCATTAAATTGCATTTTCTCTACACAAGAAAAGTTGGAGCTCTGGTGGCCTTTTATTATTTAAAAGTACATATAAAAAGAGTTTATACAGAATTTGACTCTGAAAACGGAGAAAGAAAAATTTGTAAAATAGTTTTACAGAAACATAAATTAGGAGAACTAATTTAACTAATGAGTTCTTTTTCTTCTTTTAGTATATTGAAATACGTTATTAAGGACCTAATTTTGCGATTTATACTAAAAAGTTTATAAATAGCTTATAAATGTCAATCTTTTTTTTTAATTTCTTTTATGAAAGACTGGAAGTAGCTAATTTCAATTGTCAATAGGACGTCCCATTAAGTTTTTTTTTAAAGAAAGAAAAAAAAGAAAAAAACCATTAAGATTAGAAATGTTACGTAAGTTCTTATGCTACTTAGGGCTTCGATAATTATTTTGTTCTCTGATTTTTACTGCTTCATTTTTCCTCTTTTGTTTGCAATAGTTCCATGTATAAATATTTCTCTCTTACTACACTGTAGCTAACTCATTCGATCAACAGCATCAAATAAATATTTTAAACATGAACTTACTTTTTTTAAAGTGCAAATAAATCACAAATAATTTTAAGAACAAGAGGAAGCTAAATTTCCTGAAAACGCATTATAACCCAAGAATTAAATGATCAAATAATGAACTAAGTTGAACTTAAGGGAAAAAGTGAACTTCGCCACTTGAAGCGGAGAAAATTTAACAGCCATCTTATCTCATTATTCCTCCTTCCCCATAACTTTTATACGATTTTTTTGATTTTGATGTCACTTTACTGACAGTTCCTTCTAAAAAGAAAAGGTTGTAACTCGGGTAGCAGTTTATATTTCAAAGTACATTTAAGAGGAGATCATTGCGAATTTTCATTTTAGCACAAAAAGAAAAAAAAGAAAGAAAACGAACTTTGCAAAAACGTTTTACAGAAGTTTCAGTAAAAAGCTTTAAATTTAAATAAATTATTTTTGTTCTTTTAATAAATTAAAGTTTGTTATTAAATACATAATTTGGCGTACTGTATCAACAAATTAACAAATAAACTTTAATCGATTACGAAGTGGTGGAGATAGGACTACAAAATAATTTTCAAATGTTTCAAACTCTGAATAAAATAATTGTCAAACTTTGGAGAAAATCAACATCAAGGGAAAAAAAATCTCTCACACATCCTAATTTTAGGATAAAAATGTGCTCCAACGCATCTTCTTAGCATTTAGTGTTACTGTTTTGGTGTACAGTAGAACCTCACTCATTCGGACAAATAGGAGATCCGGGACATCCAAAATTATGGAAATACAGAATAAACAATACAACTTATAAATTGAACAAAATTACATAAATAAACCACCATACACAGCAAAAATTTTATTTGAACTGAAGAGAATGAAATATAAAATAACATAGAGAAAACTACATAAATACGAAATACACAGACAAAAAAAAAAAATCCATTATTGCGTTTACTCGCCTTTTATTTATAGCTGTTATTTATTTGTATGTAAATCTAAACAATTACACGGATTAAGCAAATTCCAGTTTAATAGGGTCCGGATTACTCAGTGTTTACTGTAATTGTACTTTTCTTAAGGTTATATTTCTGCGCAAAGGGTTGTTTCTTTATATGATGTCATCTTGCGTGTAATTTGTCCAGTGAGACCTTCATTTTCATCCATTTTCAATAATAAAATACGGAAGAAAAATTACTTCATTTTTATGTCTGTAAATGTTTCAGTGCATAATTTAATTTCATCTTGCAAATTAAATTGAGACCGGTATGATTTTTTAAAAACATATACTTATTTGGCCAGAAACACATTCCGTGACTAGCAGTCTTCTTATATTTCTGAGAAAGTAATACGGATAACATGCTAGGAGGAACTCCACCCATAAAAATGAAAAAAAAAATTATATGATAAAACCATTATAAATGCATTAGACGAAATCTAATGATAGTAGACATCGGAAAGGATATGGAAAATCACTGCACCTTGTTTGGTTGCAAATGGAATTTCCTGCTAAATATTGCATATATATCCATCGAAGAGGAAAAAGCAAACCAGCATTGAAAAACCGTTAAATTTTATCGATTCGGGGATAATGACATCAAAGAACATTGTCTGATATGCCGTAAATGTAGGGGGGAGCGGACAAATTTGATGAAATTCGGAACAAAGGCAGCATAATAAAGTTCGCGTCGCAGGATATTGGATTGTAACGGGCCAACGGAACTGGATTTTGTGCCACAGACAGATAGAAAGGAATGAATAAGAAAAACGTGTGTCGGACAGATTCGTTCATTTTTATTCATTTCTGCTACCAATTCATTTGGAGTCTTTCGCGGCAGATGGTCGCTTCCGCACGTGCTAGCAAACAAGCAGGATGTGAATGTTTATCCAATTTGTAATTTAGTTGTTAGCAGCCAAAATGCATTTGAATGTATCTATCTGAACATGAAATAAATAATTTTGATGGCTCGAATTGTACTGTGAAAATAAAAAAAAAGCAGAGTTTTCAGGATATCGATAGAGGTGATTAAAGAAGCAACGTGGATTGCTATTATTAACTAAATGCTAATAAATTATGTAGATAATTATAAAAAAGAAAGTTTTGTGAAGATTTCTTACTATCGTATGACATTGATTTAAGTGCTGATTTTTAAATTTACATCACTAAAACATGATTGATTTATATCAATGTAACACAGCCAGTTATCATCATTCGCATTTTAATTTATGTATTGTAACACACAACCAATTGATTACCAATACCAGCACGTAAGCAACTTTGGAGCTTTCTCAAATTTGAAGTCTTAAGCGGCAGATAAAATGTTTGAAATTTATTGTTATGAAATATATTGTCCATTCAAAAAAGATAAAAAAAGAAGGGATTAATATTTTTAATCTCGGTGATGCACTTAAAATTCAAAGTAAAATTTATACCATCATAGTTTTAAAAAAATATATTAGTATTTCTTAGGTTATTTGTAGATAGTAATAAAAATAACATGAATCCCCATGTGAGTTAATAATGTTTCGCAGTTTTTTTTTAATAATATTATTTACTAGTTGTAATGAAATATGGAGTTATTGTAAGCGAGATTGGATTGCTAGGGATGGCCTGCACCTGAGTTCTACAGGGGTTAAAATGGTTAGTGGTTTGGTTTTGGAGTATTCTGAGTCAAAAAACTAAGTTTGAAAGGGGGGCAGGGTTCACGGAGAAGGTTGCAAAAATATGCAAACTATTTGGGTTTAATTAGGAATGGTAATAAGGAGGAAAATAAGAGTAGTCATTTCAACAATTTTGATTCAAGAAATCGTAAGGGGTTGAATAAAAACAAGTCGAGCATGCTTAAGGTTTTTTATACCAATGCTCGCAGTATTAGGAACAAGATGGAAGAATTAAAAAGCATTATCACAAATGAGACTTTGGATGTAATTGGAGTTACCGAGACATGGGCTACCAAAAATGATGATGATTTATTGTGTATTCCTGGGTATAATTTGTTTAGACAAGATAGAGTAGGTAAAAGAGGTGGTGGGGTTTTATTTTATGTTAGAGATACTTTAACTTGCAATGAATTGGCGATAAATGACAAACCTAATGATATTGACATGGTTTGGCTAGAATTGATGAGCAGTAAGGGTAATAAATTACGTTTGGGTAACATTTATAGGCCACCTAATCTAAGCCAGGGTCAAGATGAACAGATGTATCGTATTATTAGAGACATGTCGAGTAAGGGACCGGTAATTATAATGGGGGATTTCAATTTTCCGGGCATTGATTGGAATAATTCTTACCCCAATAATAGTAGAGAAGAGGAATTTCTAAAAGTAATTGGTGACTGTTTTTTAGATCAAGTTGTTTCTGAGGGAACACGGCAGGATACTGTTTTGGATCTTGTTTTCTGCAATGTTGAAGGTTCTGTACAGGCATTATGTGTAGGGGAGCATATTGGGGATAGTGACCACAACAGCATTAGGTTTGGGATTAAGTTTGATATGCACAAAGACAAAAATTTTAGGTTTGTACCTAATTTCAGAAATACTGATTTTGTCGCACTCAGGCAGAGTTTGAAAGCGGTTTTTTCATCAGGTTTGGACAATAGCGATGTAAATTTGCAGTGGACAGAGTTTAAGGAAAAACTAGCAAAAACAGTTGGAGATTTTGTTCCTTTTAGGAGAAAAGGGGTAAACACAAAAATTTGGCCCATGTGGTTCACTAGGGAAACTAAGGATGCTCTAAACCGTAAGCAAGCTGCTTTTCGTCGATTAAAAGAAACTGGTCACAGCGCAGACAGGCTACAGTATTGTGAGGCTAGGCGTAGTTTTAAGTATTTGGTACGGTTTCAGAAAAGAGAATTGGAACAAAAGCTGGCAGATAATATTGACAGGAATCCAAAGGAGTTTTTTGCATACGCAAATTCTGGGAAAGTTCGAAATAGTCAAATTGGGCCACTAGTAGATGAGCATGGAAATTTAATTCAGAATGATGGTGATATAGCAAATGTTCTAAATGACTTTTTTTCCAGTGTTTTTAACGATAACTGTATCTCAACAGTTGACACAAGCAAGACACAAGCTACTACACAGCTTGAGGACTTTGTATTTTCCAGGGAGGATGTTTTACTTTATTTGAAAAAAATTAAAACCACAAAAGCTCCGGGACCAGATAATATTTATCCAAAAATTTTAGTAGAATGTGCAGAGGAATTAGTTGACGCTATAGTTAATATATTCAATGCTTCGTATAGCTCAGGGATAGTGCCAGAGGACTGGAAACTAGCTAACATTACACCACTCTTCAAGAAAGGGTCTAGAGGTAATGCAGGAAATTATAGGCCTGTGAGTCTGACTTCAGTGGTATGTAAAATTTTTGAAACATTGATCAAAATCAAGATTATGAATTTCTTAGAAAATAATGGGCTGTTGAGTAGTTTGCAGTATGGTTTCAGAAAAGGTAAATCGTGTGCTACTAATTTATTACATTTCTACGACAAGGTTACCTTGGCTTTAGATAGCAAAAAATGCGTAGATGTTGTTTACATAGATTTTCAAAAAGCTTTCGATAAGGTACCGCATGTAGCACTACTCAGTAAATTAGCTGGTATAGGGGTAGCAGGTAAAATTCTAGTTTGGGTTAGGAATTGGCTGACAGGAAGGAAACAAAGAGTAGTTGTTAAGGGGAACTATTCTAAATGGAGTGAGGTTTTAAGTGGGGTTCCCCAAGGATCAGTTTTAGGTCCCCTTTTGTTTATTATTTTTATGAATGACATTCATGAAAATGTTTCTGGATACATGAATTGTTTTGCCGATGATGTCAAACTTATGGGGGTTGTAGAAAATGACGAACAAATAAATCAGCTGCAACAGGATTTGGATCATATTACTAAATGGGCAGACAAATGGGGTATGGCGGTTAATGTTGGGAAATGTCAAGTGCTGCATTTCGGTCATGGAAATAAGCATACAAGCTATTATTTACAGGGTTCAGTCATTAGTAGGGCAGATAATGTTATGGATCTAGGTGTCTTAATAAATCAGGATTTCAAGTCTAGTCAACAGTGCAGCATAGCTAGTAACAAAGCCAATAGGATGCTTGGGTTTATTAATAGATCTATTTCAAACAAATCTAAGAAGGTTCTTCTGCCTCTATATAGAAGTTTGGTAAGACCTCATTTGGAGTATGCTGTTCAGTTTTGGTCTCCTTATCTGAAGAAAGACATTAATTTATTGGAAAGGGTACAAAGAAGGGCTACAAGGTTAGTAAATGGGTTTTCTAATTTAGACTATGATTCCAGACTTAGAATGCTTAATATGTATAGTCTTGAGCGAAGGAGAGCCAGAGGGGACATGATTCAGTTGTTTAAATTTATTAAAATGAATGATGTTACGGGGTTAGATTTTCGCACGGAAAGCAGGACAAGGGGTCATTGTTTTAAGCTGTTTAAATCTCAGGCTAATCTTGAAATTCGAAAAAATTACTATTTTAGTAGGGTAGTGGGAACTTGGAACAGCTTACCGGAAGAGGCGGTAAAGAGCAATGGAGTAGATGGCTTTAAGAGGGCCATTGATCTTCATTGGGGTCTTTAATTTGACTAGGACCAGCCAAGTTGGGCCCAGAGCCTGCTGCTGGTCGCCACATTTGTATTTGTATTTGTATTGTATTTGTAAACGAGACTGATTTTTTTTTCTTTTCAACTTTTTTCATGACAGAAAAAGTACATTTATTTTAGTTACTTCAGCGGAAAAGATATGTTTTCCGATACTTTCTGAAAGAACCAACATACAAAATATACATTAATTTTTATCTTAGTTCATAGTCATTTTTTTAAATTGAGTAAAATGCGCAGCTTATCAATTAACAAAAATAACAATAATAGTATAAAAACGATAGTAAAAACAGTCCCATTGACTGTACTAATATATTGGATCTCTAAGATTGAACATACCTAAATGAATCCTATTGAGAGGAAAAAAATGTGGTGTTGCAAAGACAAATAGCTACAGAGTAAGTATGATATTAGACAAAATAGAGAATGTGGTAAAGTTACTTAATGCAATTTTATTAATTCCCAGAAGTGTGATAAAAATAGCTCATGCGATCAAATTTCTCTCTCTGTTGTGAATGATATTTGGCACTAAATCCTAGCAAAAAAAAAAAACCCAAAAAAATAAATAAATAAAATAAAAAAACAAATTTATTACTTTTCAAAAATTGAGCGAGAAAAAAGTTGTCTTGAAAAATGTTTGCAATCCGATGTCAAAAATCTCAAACGAATGTCTCTGTCGTTGGTTTTATTATGCTTACAATCCATTTTTCTTCTCTGAGACTTTTTAAAATCATCTAACCGCACACAAATATGTCTTCTAAACTCAAACGCTTAAGTATAATGCAATACACCGCCAACTCGGTTATTACATCCAAGCATTTATATCAAGTGTGTTTCTACCTTAGCCCTGGTTTAGGGGCGGTAACTTGCTGCTTAGAATAGTGTTTGAGAATGTTGTGTGAAAAAAAGTGATAGGAGTAAAAAAAAAATGAGCAAAGCAAAGTCATAAAGGGTTTTTACGATAGCTTTTATAACTTCATTGATGCGTCTGAAGTTTAACCCTACGTTATCCCCATAGCGTTGCCAATTGGATACATGGACTATTTTTCCTTTTGAGCATGCATAAGGCAACTCAAGCATAAAAAGCAAGTATTAGGTATTTATAAAGCAAATATGACCATCTATCCTCAAAATTGTTTTTTTTTTTTAATGTGTTCCAATGTTTTCTTATTACACTAAAAAGCATATATATGTCTTTCAAAGAACAAAAAATCATGCAGTGTAGGGTTAAAGGTTGATACAAACAAAAGTGCTTCTAAAATCTTCCCAGTAAGCTATAACCACTAAATTGTTTTCTTTAAGGTTTTCAGGAAAAATGCCGAATAATTTGGTCAAATTAAAGCGGTGAAATATTTTCTCGGTTTTTAGAGAAACCAAGCTGATAAATTTTAAAAAATGTCAGCCTAGCTAGCACAAGCAAAAAAAAATATGTAAGAGTGCATACGGGGCAAAATGAAATAATTCATTTCGCTTACTTATTCTATCATTTATAAAATCACTTACGTATTCGTTTATTAATTCATTCATTCATTTACATTCTCCACTTGAAAATTTTCCCTTATTTATTCATTCATTCACTTTTCTTATTCAGTAACGATTTTATTCACTCATTTATATTTTCACATATATTGATTCATTAATACATTTATGTGTTTATTGTTTAATTATCTGCTTATTTATTGCTTCATTATCTATTCCTTTTCTCATTCTTTTATTCAATCATTCATTTCAGCAAAAATATTTCAAATAATCGAATAGAAAAAAATTCTCTAGAAAAATATTTTCTTTCATTTTGTCCCCATTAAAAAATAATAAATAAATAAAACGCGAATTTTTTCACTTTTTCTTGAAGGATCAAACCTACTGAGATAAGTAATAAATAATATTTCTATGTTTTTATTGTAAAGTACATTCTTCATCTTTTATGTACTGTAATTTTCAAAACAAAGTTCCATTTTTTTAATATTGAAAAAAGGAAATTATCTTAATTATCCCACTTTGCTCCCATTCTTTTACCCCAACTGCATACTTATATTTGAAACTCATTTTTTTAAAAATTCAGTAGGACGGTCTCTTAAATGTGCTAATAAGTAGTAAACAGAACATAATATAAGTAGTAGACAGAACATAAAAGTTTTACTGCTTTACACAAACATCTATCGTTTAAATAATGACTTTTGACTTCACCCATCAGAAATTTTCTATGAAAGAGCTCTATTCACACCTTATCAACAGCTACAGGTCTTCAAATCTCCCAAAGGTCTCATCAAATCAACGAGGCGGAAAGAGCATTTTCTTCTCTCTACACAACTCTTGAGAGTCATTCATTAGAGAAACTTTTCTTGGTGTAAAAGAGCTGAACAACAGCTAATCGACTAACAATTTAAAAGTGTCACAGCTATGAATTTGAGATACGATTTTCATGCATTTATTTAATTATAGCTTCCTATCCGCGTATTTATTCATAGCTTCGAGTATTGCATAGGAAGCCCTCGTCGGAAGCTGATTTTGAATTACTAAATAAATAAAACTTTGGACGGCATTTTGGTCAAACTATTTTTACGACAGTTTTGTACTTTTCTAAGTGACATTAAAGATTTTAATTTATTTTAATTTTATTTTGTGCAGTAACAGGGCAGCCTCGTAAAAGTAGATTAGAAAATAATTTTAGTAAGCACTCTTTTATTATTTTCTTGATTTATCAAAATTCATAGCCGTATTTCAGCTTTTAATACCTTTTCTTACTATTGAAATCATCTATTTTTTTATTACTGAACATTTACCAAGATTGCATAAATGATTTTTTGAAACACTTGGATGTTAAGGATTTGATACATTTACCAGTAGCAATGGTAAATGAAAAATGATAAAATAAGGTTTGTGCTAAAATATGACGAAAGTGAGAAGCCAACGTAAATAAAGCACAAATTATCACGAAAATATAGAAAAAATTTTGCTGCATTTTCGTGATAATTTGTGCTTTATTTAACCCTTCACTGCACTATTTTTTTATATTTTCATGAAAAAAATCATATGTTACCTTTTAATAGCCCTGAGTTCAGGAAAAATGAAGAAAAAAATTAATCTTAAAAATTTGCGCCAAAAATGATGTTTTATCTGTTTGTTCCACATATGGCGAAAAGCACATAGTATATGCTTATACCGATACGTGTAATAATCAACAATGTGTTTTGTGCCATAAGTGGAACAAACAAATTTTTACACTAAGTACAGCATATATATTTAAACATTTTCAGAACAAAGGAAATAATGATTAAGCACACTTCTTACTGTAATGCAGACACTCTATTTTTCAAAAGCAAGAACTGTAATACCTAGACTAGTGCAACTAACTATTGCATAAAAATCACACTAAACTGTTATAGCAATGTTTCAGAAGGGGCACAAAGCTCAGCTTAACTGCATTTAAATATCATAGGAATATATGAGGGGTTTTTTCGGTTTGTGCCAGATCAGGCACACTATGCAGTGAAGGGTTAAGTTGGCTTTTCACTTTCATCAAATAGCAATGGTATCATTTTAGAACAATGAAAAAATATTTTGCGGAAAGGCTTGAATGTATAAATTACAAAGTAAAGAAACTTGTCAAATTCCTGCAAATTAGATATATGTTAATGATACAGCCGTGTAGCAAAAATCAAGGATTGTTAAAAAAAAATAAATAAAAATAAAATAAAAAATAAGTGCCAAAATTGAAACGAACTTTATTAAACGGTTTCTGGTTTTCTCGACGTTGGGTTGAACCTTTTTGTGCGTAGCTGTCTTACTACTGAATAATGAAGATATACTTGAAAGTTTCCTGCTCGCGTATGCAATTTTAATACACCCCTCACCCCGCGTATAAGTCTCTGATCTCAAGTTCGCTCAAAGGTAATAACTTATACAACTTATGCTCATTTCTTCCGCTCATAAAATGTTTATTGCCAATTTCAACGTATTTTTGCCCTGAATCTGTCGGCGAAGAAAAACAGAGAAAACGCAACTTTTGTTGCAGCACTCAATGGAAAAAAGGAAGAAAAGAAAAAACACGAGATTCATTATAAGGGATTATTATTCAGAGGAAAGCTTAAAATAATAATCTCCGAAACCTTATAACTTAGCTCCACACTTAAGATTACAAAGTGAAAAGGGTAGTGAAACAAAGTAAGCTACTTCATTGACTTTCGGAGGAGCAAACTATGCCTTTCGAAGAAAACTACTGTCCTTATTTTATTATACTATGCATTGTGCAAGTTCTCTTTTTTCAGTATTCAGTATTTTCAAAACGGTGATACATTCTTACAGTTAGTATTTTTACCGATACTACAGAACGTTTTAGAAATACTTCACATTTTAATCGTTGTTATTGTTCAGAAGTAACACAAATGAAGTATTTATTTACAGTAAAATTTGTAATTTCTTTTGAAAAACATAGCAAATAAAAACTCAACTCTTCAATACATAAGTTTTCGTGTGTGTGTCGTAAATACTTTGCTTAAAAACAACGCATTAAAGACACACATTTCAAAACTCATAAATTAAAGAGAGTTGAGTTATTATTTAATAGGCTTAAACAACGTATTTATGACACAAACTTAAAAACGGTATTGAAAACATGAGCTATTGTTTAATCTCTTTAAACAAAGTAGTTATGACATAAACTTGAAAACTTTAGAAAGTTGCGGAACTATTTCGTACATTTTCCCAAAAGAATTTTATATTTCTTGAATATTATTTGAAAAACATATCCTGTGCAGAATTAAAATATGGATGAAATTTGTAATACGCAAGTTTTTCACCAAAATTTTTTGTAATTCAAATATCCTTTAAAACTATAAAGTTGTGCTTCGGGAATATAACATAAAATAGTATTAGTGATGACATATTAAAAAAAAAACAGCAAGTTCAGTAATAAGTTTTTAAAAATGTGTCCCAAACGTTAAACGTTTATACAAATAAACAGAATTAGATATGTTTCTTAATTAACTTCTGTTATGTAATTAGATTATAACTGTTTGAATCTTATTTGTGAAACATGTTACCTATATAAATAAAATGCATAAATACCGAAAATAAGGGAAAATCCTAAAGAAACTTTTTGAAACACATATTTCTATACTATAACGGAGTCATTTTATTAAGAGTGAAAGCTCAACGTACGACAACAAACTCATCACTGCACGTGACATCAACCGGAAAAACACCGCTACTACTTTTAAACCCTACAAATTTGATAAAATGCTTCTTTTTCAGTAACATGTTTACCGGTAATGCTCTCAGTGCAAGACCATAAAGTTACATTTACAGAGAGATCATGCCGAGTTGATTTCTACCTCAGGCATAACTACAAAACAAACATTCAGGCATTCAAAACAAGAAGTTTTAGGTTGACCTAAATCTGCCCCTGCTATTCATTAAGGTGACTGGATGATTTAAAAAAACAAAGTCTATGCATATTCTGTACATTTAAAAACACAGAATGATTAACGGGATTAAAAGTAGTAGAGAACTCGAAAGAGTAAGCGTGAATTAACTATACAAACGCCTTAAAGGACAACAGAAGCATTTGTTTCAAGTACATTTCTAAAGATTTCATATGCATTCTAAAATTGTTTTAGAAAAAATTCTTGAATTTTAGATTTTAAGAAGATTTTCACAGTAGCTGCTTTAACCTTTTTTAAGTAGAGGGACATACCTCCCTCTAAATTCTTCCAATTCAAGTATTTCATCGAAAACTCTTATAACACTTTTAAACAGTTGATATGTTTTTAAGACAGTAAAGCAAAAGAACCTCAATACATTTATTTTTAAGCACAGAGAGCATACGCACGCTGAAAGAGAGAAGGGGGGTACGTTCCACCTACATATAATTGTTTTTAATTAGATTAAATGTAATTATTTCCTCAAAGTAATCTAAATCCATTTTTACCACTCATACTTACTTTAAAAATGGTTTATAAAGCTTTTGGCTATGTTGTAATAAAAGTTAATCATATATTTTCTACACTCTTAGAGTATAGACAGTAGAGTGGAGCGAAAAAAATGAATTTTTGATTTTCGTTAACGGGTACCTTTCATTTACTGTGAATGAGGATAAGTAACAATTCTGTAAAATATTTCACTTTTGCGACGTCATCTTTAGTCTGCGCAGTTGGCCTAAAGTTTTGAAATTTTTGATTTTTTTTAGATTTTTCAAATTCTTTAAAAAAATATTGCAAATGATAAAACTAGTGATGTGTGGTTATTAACCCATTAATGCCTAGCGTCCCTTTTTAGGGACGGTCCAAAACAGGGTCTGAATTTCCCCCAAATGAACATTTCAACCAAATAATAGTGTTCAATTAGTACCTTGGTATTGTTTCAATTCGTTCTTAACAGATTTCAGAACATAACCATTGTAAAGTGTTTTCTGTAGTAGTTTTAATATGATCTTTATCAAAAATTACATCGTTCACAATCTCAAAAAAAAAAGCTAAGTTTTCAAAGTGATTCCCAGCTTCCCAGTTTATGTTAATGACTGATTTTATTTCTTCTTATAAAATGTCTTTTTAAATATTATATCGTAGGCAGAAAAAAATTTTAGTAAAAAAAGTATGTACCCTCTGGGGTCTATCGTAACTTTTGAGGGACGATTTTTCTTTCCTTAATAAAAAACTTATTTTTTACATAATATTTTTTTAATTATTTTTCCTGTCCATTAAACACTGTTTGTAACCAGTATACAAAATATCTTTGGAGAAAAAAATGTCAGGCATTAATGGGTTAAATGAAAGAAAAAGGTTCGAAATATACAAAGAACTTTTTAAAACCATTTTAGATTATGATTTCAGTTCGTGCATTACGCTCAAAGTTCATCAAATTTCCCAAAATGTCTGATATTTTCAACATTTTTTAACTCAGTATTTCCTCTCAATATTCACTTGAAGTGTGTTCAAATCTATTTTTATTCATTTTGTTATTACTTGGAACCCTGCAACTCTTCGCTAGCTCATGTGGAGCTACCCAGGACTCACCATGAGGAGGTGACCGCACTTCTAGTCCTACACGTGAACCCTGCCTTCCAACCAATACGAGCACGTATTTACAGTTCTTAGATACGTCTTTCACAAATAAATTGTTCCTTTGTGTCGTAAATTGATCAAATATTTCTGTCGGATATCCTCGTTTTTACTAAACTTTTTCTTTTCCAATGATTACTTACCAATTTTAAGAGCTTGTGACCTATTTGACAGCTCTTTCAACTAATTGAGTCTTGAATGGCAGTTTAAAAAGAGTTGCACTCAGAAATCATATTTAAATTCTTAGCTTCCATAATCTTTGTAAATATTGTGTTGTTAAATTACCTGTAAAAGGTGGCTTTGTAATTTCCACATCATGACAAGAAATCATGTTGATGTATACTGACTTTTGATTTATGTATGTAATGTATGAAAATAGATTTTTATCTATTTTTGGGATCTGAAGCGTTCTCACTTGTTTGCTTGTTTGTTTTCTAGATTGAGCGTTGATAATACAATTTAAAACAAGTTTCTTAATATGCTCTCTCTTATGAACCAACTAGATTATTTCTCGGTGTTGCCTGGGTGCTTATTAATACAACATAGCTTTAAAAAATATTTGAATCAATTCTATCCACATGGGAACAGAAAAAATTATTTCATGCTAAAACGAAATAGTTGAGCCTTAAATTGATAAATCATTGTTAATCGTAATCTTTGTTGGAAAGTACTCCTATTTAAATGTGTTACATTTTATCAATTTGTATGCTTAAAGTCTATAGAGTAATAGAGATATATTACTCTATCTATTCAAAATTGAAAGAAAATGGCCATTTTGAGACAAAAGATTTGAATTTTGAGTTTTTTGGATTTTTTTTAAATTTCAAAACCGCCTATGTGAATTCTAATGCATCAAAATACCTCTGTGACGAAAGTTTTTTGAAAATCTGACGAAAACTGTGAATTTGTATAAGGAACTAACATACATAGATCCATTTATATATAAAGATAGATATTGATAGCAGCATATTTCTTGGGTGCAAAGTATACATTGTTTTGAACAGATGTGAATACAATTTTCTGCTTTTTCCCGGAGAGATAATCTTTATAATCTCCCACATATTCATAGCTAAATTAGTAACGTCTGCACTTCATCCTAAAAGATCAAGGACACTTTTACCGCGAAAGTTATGAACTCTTTTAAAAATTATAGTTTAAAGATTACGTTTGCTGTAGTCAACATCTGGCTTGGGAAAGCTTTCTTGGTCTTCTGTTCAATATTTTTTTGGATATTTTTGTAGTCAAAACTACTTTGCTCATTTCATGAAGTTACTGTTGCTCAGTACTTGAATAATTTTTATTGTCAAAATCAATCTGACCAATGACAAATTCTATAGGTTCATATCGAACTGATTTGAAAGTATAACGTGTTGTTTAGCTTCGTCCAACAGGCCCAAAAATCACTTTGGTCCACTGGTAGATCCATCTAGCTTTTGCAAAAAATGCAGCAAATTAAGTTCATTCAAATGTAATTGGCAAATGTCCCATTACAGAGGTCTACCAAGTTTTTCTTCCAGTTTCCGTATTACACCTTTGTAATTTACCTTGTCTTTGTAGTGCATCCATCAAAATCAATGCAAACAATTTCCTAATCAAAGAAACACTTTATTGTTCCTGGCTTGTCTAAGAAATGTAAATGTGTGCTCTCATTGGTTGGAAGCAAGGGGAGCGCGGGTGGCACCCAAAGTGCGGCCACTTCCTCGTGGTGAGTCCTGGGTAATTTCAATGAGCAAGCAAAGAACTGAGTAGTTCGAAGAAACAACAAAATATTTAAGAAAATGTTTTGAAGACACTTTAAGTAAATATTGAGAGGAAATATTGCATTATAAATTTCTGCTCAATATTAAAAATATCGGAAATTTCTGAAAATTTGATGAACTTTGGGCCTAATGCGCAGACTGAAATCATAATCTAAAATGGTTTAAAAAAATTTCTTGTATATTTCAAACCGTTTTATTCCATTTAATAGCCACCCGTTACTAGTTTTATCATTTGCAACATTTTTAAAAAAAATTTGAAAAATCTAAAAAAAATCAAAAATTTTAAAACTTTAGGCCAAATGCGCAGACTAAAGATGACGTCGCAAAAGTGAAATATTTTACAGAATTGTTATATATCCTCATTCACAGTAAATGAAAGGTACCCGTTTACGAAAATCAAAAATTCATATTTTTCGCTCCACCCTAATACACAGCTATTTAAAAAAAAACTATAAAAAAGCTATTTCTTAATTATTATTTTAAAACTTTTGGCCAGTTTGCAAAGACATCAATGATAGATGTTGTTTATTTTCATGCGCATTCTCTTTGTAGAACCTTTCGATATATTCTATGGAGGATTATGCAAAAAAAAGAAAAAAATAAAAAGCTGTAAACTGAGCTTCGTTTTTTAAATATAGCATGCCCGACCATACATTCTATATTGGCTTCAGCAATATATTCAAATTCATTTTTTTAAATATAATCTTTGTATACGAGGGTGAATCAAATATAAACAAGACTTATTTTTTAAAATATTTATTTTGATTTTAAACGGACAAACAATCATAGTTTATTTTTCTACATAATCTCCTGATTTGGAAACACATTTTTCCCAGCGTGTAGGTAATTTTTTGATTCCTTTCAGGTAAAAAGAGTTAGGTCGTGTTTGCAGCCAATTGCGCACATATGCTTCAACCTCATTATCGCTGTGGAATTTTTGCCCTCCCAAAGCTTCCTTGAGAGGACCAAAGACATGAAAGTCGCAAGGAGACAGGTCTGGACTGTATGGAGGGTGTTCCAGTGTCTCCCAACCCAGTTGCTCCAATTTTTGTGCGGTCAAGGCTGCTGAATGGGGGCGAGCATTGTCATGAAGGAGAATCACTTTTCTCATCGGAAGGTCTCGTCTTTTGCGGCGATATGCAAGTCTGACCTCAGTCAAAATTTTGCAGTAGTATGCCGCATTAATTGTTCTGCGCTCATGCAAAAAATCAAGGTACAGCAAGCCACGCTGGTCAAAAAAAACGGTAGCCAAAACCTTGCCAGCCGATAATCGTGACTTGACTTTCACTGGTCCGGTTTCTCCTTTCTTCCTCCATTCCATACTCGCTTGTTTCGACTCAGGGGTGTAGTGATGCACCCATGTTTCATCACAGGTGACAATGTGAGAAAGAAATGAGTCTCCTTCTTCCTGAAATCGTGCAAGAAGACGCTCACACACTTGAAAACGATTCAGTTTCTGGTCAACTGTGAGAACGCGAGGAACCCACCTGGCACACACCTTGTGATACCCTAGCTTCTCTGAGAGTATAGAGTAAGTGCTCCCATAACTTATTCCAACCTTAATTGCAATTAAACGCCTATCACCTTCAACAAGTTGACGAACGCTGTCGATGTTGCTCGCTGTAATGCTGGTGCGTGGTCTGCGGTCATGGCTCTCATTTTCAACACGTTCACGGCCCTCCACGAACTTTTTATGCCAAGCAAACACTCTAGCTCGCGACAGCGTCTCTTCCCCGAACTGTGCAGTCAATCTTCTCAAGATTTTGGCCGGTTTTACACCTTCTGCAGCTAAAAACTTGATAACAATACGTTGCGCAATGGAGGGAGATACCTCCTGCTCGGACATCGTAACGATAGACCCTGAGATGGTCTATGATGACGAGTCACGTGCTTCCCACACTCCTGATAAACCAACCTAACTACCAATAACGGCGGAACGTTCTTACATCAGTATTGCGCGCGCAGGTCCAAAAGTCTCGTTTATATTTGATTCACCCTCGTACATTCCTAAATGTTTTTAAATAGTTAATACAGTAAAAAAAAGTAGAGGAATGCGGGATAAAGTGAAATGATAAAATATTTTACTCTGGTTGCCCGCCATCTATCTGGAAATAGTTTCATTTTGTTATTAAACATACTGATGATTCTTGTCAAAAAAATCGAGTTACCTCTTAAGATCAAATTACTTGATACAAACCATTTTCAAAGTTTGATACTGATATAGTAATATTCGTGATATATTAAAAATAATTTTAATTTTTAGAATGCGAAAGTTCCTTTTTTACTATTTTAAACAATAATTTAACTTACTTATGTTCAGTTTAGTATTTATTTATTGAATATTAATCATGTATGTATTGATTTTACCCGTGTAGTGAAATCTGACAAATGCAAAAACGGGTGAAGTAAATTGAGCAAAGTAGAACAGCTTATTTCATTCGTTAAATCATTAAATTACCAATTCTTTTCCGTAGTCATTAATGTACTCATTTATTAATAAATTCTTTCCCGTGGTATGAGGTAAATTTATTAGTTCATACTTTTTTTCTGGAATTGCAAATTTACTGCCAAGATTAAAAATAACATTTCGATGCGAGTTCCTTATAAATTATATTATTCACTCTTCAATTGATTTTAAATTTCATTTAATTTCTGAAATAAATTTTCAATTTTTTTTATTAAAAAATGTAATTTATCTATTCACTTTGCTCCATCGTCCTTCACTTACTTCAAATATGCAAGATTGTTAACAACTGATTAATACTAAAAATAAAATGTGCATGGTGTACGGTAACCTTTTAAGGCTACACGGGGGTTTCAAAAACCTAAAAATTCACCAAAATATCGATTTTTCAATTGTTATTGTTTTAAATAGAAGAAATACTTCTGAACATGGGGCAAAAAAATTGACCGAGATATGGGTACTTTTATGAATGACTACGCCCCTTTGTAATCTTTTGGGTAATATGCAAAAGTTTGGTAAAAATCTTGGTACTGTTGGAAAAGGCAACTTTTTCAAGGTTATTCTTTTTAAACAATCATCAAAATAAATTAATCTATATGAATTTATTCATTTTAATGAATATAGATAGTTCCAGCCTCATTCTCTTTTCCTAAATTGAAAATTCTAATTCTCTCAAAACGACATTTTTACGTGTGACTGTAGATTTCAATATGCTCCATGCGTAAGAGTTTAGCATTGATTTGCCGAAAAATTGCATAGTTAGTAAAAAGTAGTTCAATAAACAGTTTCTTGGGAGATTCTTTTAAAGTTATACAGCATTATAATCTTAAACCCTGATGTGTAATATTGAAACTGTTTTCGAGTTAAAATTAGCATGATTTTGAAAAAAAAAATCGTGCATTTGTTTCCATTTACACACAATACTTAAATATCTTCAACACTCTATTAATATAATGCTAATGCATTTTTTATAATACTGTTGCATAATTTAATACAAAATTGATGCGCAGAGAGCATTTTAATTAACGCGATTTAATTTAATTTAAAAATTCAATAACTTTTGAAATTATTGTTGAAAGTTTAAAATTCTTGGTGAGAATTGTCCTTATTTTCGTATAATCATCCTGTAAAAATTTTAAGACGATTGCTTGAAATTTACAAGCAATTGGTTTTAAGGCCCCGTGTCGCCTTAACATTCTTTAATGGATTATTGTATAAAGCTGTCGATTGGATTTAGTTTTCGACAATCTAATGCCAAGATGTTTAGGACAAAATAAGTTTATTTATAAACAATTGATTCAGTTTTCAGTGTATTTATAAAACTAAGAAGTTTACGAACTTCATTGTAAATCATTCAATGCTATTAAATAATTTTTATGCCAAAAGTAATAAGTTTTAACAGTCATCAACATTTATTCCTGTTTACCAGTCAAATTTGTCTTTCTAAAAGCAAAAATTTTTAAAAGGGCATCCCCTGCAGACTGGGAGCAAAATATGAATGCTACTCCCGCGTAGAGAGAGAGAGGGAGCAATTTCCTTATTCAATCTTGCCCCTGCATCGTAAAAGTTCCCCAACAATTAAATTCTTAGTTCCACTTCTCCATGAATCTTCATTTCCTCAGATTGCTCGACGGATGCTTGACAGTTATAGCAAGCCATCGAACGTCTCCTAACGTATTTGTATTCCTCTGCCATTGGATCCAGAGCAAACCTAACGATGATTCATTTCCCAATCATTGGAAGAAGGGTAAGGCATATTACTGATCTCTAGTCTAGTGGAGGGATGGAACGCTGTAAGGAAGGATCAGATTTTGGTGATGATGGGATTTTCAAACACTGTTGTAGAGTTTTAGAGATTTTTTTTCTTTATATACTATCAATAAGAAGCATAAAACGTGAGATAACAACAGATTGCACTATTGTTGCTCTAACTACAAATATTATGATGTGAGTTATAGCTCAATCACGGCGAGAACGAAAACTTAATTCTTATGCTTGTAGTAAAATAAAGGCAAAACTCTTTTTATACATTGATAAAGCAGAAAAGATCAATAAGTGACTTTAGAATGGAACCTCTAACAACAATACCGCCTATGCTACACGCAAACTGAGGAAAACAGTTAAAAATTAACTACAGGGACTTAGATTGACATAAAATTCAATGTAAACTGGCATAAAGTGTGAACTAACAACAAAGGGCATCATTGTTATTATAACTACAAATGTTTTGAGTTACAGCAATTACGACAAGAACGAAAGCTTAATCTTCAAAGTTATAGTAGAATACAGACGAAACTTTTTTTATGCACTGATAAAGCAGCAAAAACTAACAAGGGACTATAGAAAGGAGTCCCTAACAACAATACCACCTACGCTACACACAAACTGAGAAAAAGTTAGAAACAAACTACAAGGCCTTAGATCTACGTAAAATGCTCCATAGGTTTTCATAAAGGGGGAACTAACAGCAAAGTGCATTATCGCTATTCTAATTACAGATATTTTGAATTACATCTTAATGACGGCGAAACGAACTCAATTCTCATGGAATCAGATGGCAGCAGATAGAACATAAAATAAATCACCCCAAGCGCTTAATCAAGCACATTCCGTAACTTACTAAGTTCTTACGTAACGGAATCTGACAATGAGTTTAATGGTTTTTATCACTTTTTTTTTGGTTTATTTTTCCCTCTCTCCAGTTCAAAATTTTAAATTATTAAACACCGTCAGAATAAAATTTCTGAAACTTATAATATGGAACAGTATAATGTGTTTTTAAGGTATTAATTTAATGAAAGCAGTCAGTAGAGCGATATTTTTGAGCACAAAAAAAAAAAAAAAAAAAAAAAAGGTAAGCTTACGCCTTTTTTACAAAAAAACTTCGAACACGATATGTTAAGAAATTATCATTTCATTTAGATATTTACAGGAATGCTTTCTTTAAGTCATTCTCTTGGGAATGTACTAAAATAATTTTTGGTGCATATTTTGAAAATCCACGTTGAACATTAGTTGAAATTTTCATACTGATTGTTCGATTACCTCTAAATCTTTATTTATTCAAATAACATTTAAATTGTAGTATATAGATTGTGTAGTATAGCATTAGCCTTATTTGAGTTACTAATGAATTGTGACTTCGATAACACGTTTGAAGTTTCCTCTAAAACAATGGAACAAATTTAACGTTTTAGTAAATTTATAATTATTTATGCATATAAGTTGCTCCACTACTCATTTTTATTAAGTTAAAGTCTGAAAAGTATCATTTCATGCTCTATGTTACAGCTTTCAGAAATTCTGCTCCGACCATGCTTGGATTCCATGATCGAATATTTGTAAAATATACCAATTTAGACTTCAGGAAACTCAAGATATACTTGCGCAAAATACGTGTATCTTAATGAACATTTGTCAGAAATGCAACCTGTTAACCTATAAGATCTTTCAAAAGGTATTATATGCTAACGGTTGTATCTAATACCTGTTATATAAAACCTGGGTGCAATTAATTTACGTTTCAGTATTTATGTTCTGCTGCATAGCAAACGAACTTCATGACTTCTGTTGTGGAAGACGTCATTTTTGGCACAATCGAGAGCAACACAAGTAATTTATAATGCATACAAGAAGCAAATATCTCGTTCTTGAAATTGGACTAATGCACAAAAGCGCAATTATTGTGAAAAATGAAAGATATTGAAATCACTCTGTAGCATCAATTTACATTTTTAGAACATTATTTTTTAGCACAATTTTTAGAAAGAGCTGGTCTAGACGGAAAAGCAACAAAAGTCTCCTGGCTTAATGCCCAGCCGGGCTTGGGGTGAATGATATTTAGCAATTACTTCTCACACAAGGTCAGAAACAGTTAAAGCAGACTGTCAAGACTTCAGACAGAAGAAACAACGACAATATGGGTTACAACTTCCGATGGGGTGATGATGCGCGCGCAGAACTTTACCACGTGTTTCTCCCACTTTGCCACCATCCACACATTTTTAGGTGTGACAACAGTAGTACGATGGAGCTTCATAGAGTAAAATCTAAGATTAGATGTGAGGTGATGGGTTATCTAGTTGCGTTTTGCTTCAGGGAACTGTTTACGTTCCCTTTGCTGACGAAATGGAAAAAAGTCAATTTTTTTTCTTTTCAAGAAACGATGCTATTTCGTTTTCTTTCGAGCTGAGCTTTGTTGCTTTAAATGTGTTTAAATTGCATGGTTGATGGTTTTAAAGGAAGAATATTTATCAACAAGATAATTTGGTAAAGTTTTTTGTTGAGTATTTCCCCCAATTGGATCCCAGTACTTTTTTATATCAAGGGTCCACTACTGCAATATTTAATCTCTTTTTTTCAATCATAAGGCACAAGGCAGATTTTGCAGCTGGTTTAATTCGCTTGGATATGAGGAAATTTTCATGTTGACCAATTGAGTTAACACCAATTGAGCGTTTTCTTGATCCTGGGAGAGTTGAAATTCATCTAGTTTTGATAACACAAGAAAATTATTATCATATTTGTCATAAGACACTTTTTTAGCTTATGCAATTCCTCTCTTTAACTGGGAAAATGTGCAAACTCTTTGTTCTGTAAATCATACAAAGATACAGTAAAAGAGAGAGAGAGAGAGCAAATTACCTTTTTAAAAACAAGAAGTAGGCCATAAATACATACTCTAAAAGAAAGAAATTTCATATCGAAGGGAATTATCAATCTTTAAATTAACTAGATCTTATTCAAATATATGCTCTACTAGAGAAACTAATACTAGCAGGAACGTTCTTTCTTCTTCCTAAGCACTACAGCCGGTTGCCGGTCAAGACTGTCTCAGTCAGCTTACGCCATCTTGATACACTTGAGGCAATGATCTTCCATTTGTTAACTCCAAGTCCTTCACTTTTCTGCTCTGTCTATCCACCTTGTTCTCTTTCTTCCGTTTACCTTTTTTCCCTGTGGAGTTTGAAAAGTTATTTTCTTAACATGATTTTCATCGCTATATCGAAACATATGCCCCTACTGCATAATCAGAGAAATCTTTTATCACTTTGCCTATGTTGTGGCTTCTGTATTGAAATTAAAGATTATGTTTGTGTCGTATTCTCCAGATTCCGTTCTCTTTTTTACTGCTCCAAAGAGATCTTTCTCTAGATTTTTCTCTCGGAAGTCAAAAGATTCACTTCATCTTCGTTAATTTTCCAGCATTCGCTGCCATGAAACGTGTGAGTTAGTTCTGTAACATATTCGCTGTTTTTCAATGTTACCGCTCTGACTGTTACCGATCTGACAAACTGACAAAGTTTTTTTTTTATTTCCAAGTCGATCGTACTAAACCAAAATCAAACACGTGGCTTTTTCACTTGTAATAAAGGACTATACTTATATATAAAATAATTTTTAAAATAATAAAAACTGCGCATTTTAGAGCGTGTTACCGATCTGATGACTCAAATGACAAACATTTTATAAAATCACTTTAAAAAAATCTTACCTACAATTTTAGATGCAGAAATGCAAATTTTTAATTACGATTCGATAAAACATCCCACCAGGTACTCAGTATCACGTGGTATAGGTGCAGGAAATGATTTTGGGAGCCTAAACATAGATCGGAAGTTATTGTTACCACTCTGACGGCAGAACTTGGGACACGCTTATTTCGCATCGGCTAGAAAATCAGAAATAGATTAAAACAAAAATGAAGTAAAATATATAACAAAGGGGTAAAAATAGAATCGTTTTTTGTGCAAGTGCATTTTTTTGGGAAGTTAGAAAGTGCGCATGACCTGTTTGCATGCTAAGCTTTGCTACTGGGGACACGTTACCGATCTGAT
Source organism: Uloborus plumipes (assembly GCA_038373865.1). Taxonomy (NCBI): domain Eukaryota; kingdom Metazoa; phylum Arthropoda; class Arachnida; order Araneae; family Uloboridae; genus Uloborus; species Uloborus plumipes. The sequence goes on along the minus strand of JAXGGA010003924.1, from coordinate 27,600 downwards.
TTTTGATGTATAAAAACAATATTTTCTGAAGAAAAATTTTTTTTTTCTGATGTTATTAGATGAAATGAAAGCAGAACCTTATCTTCTTTCTGGGGAAAATTATTTTTTTAACTAGTTATTGAAATACTAGTCAAAATTCACTTGGGACTCAAATTGGCACTTTTCTAAATATTAGCTCATAAACAACGGCATTATTATGTCATATAAGATGCAAACTTTCGTCGGACACGAAATAGGATATTGTGTAAGGCTGGTATTTGCAATAGATTTAAATGATGTTTGCAATAAATTGTAATTTTTTATATAAAGGAAAATCGCATTAAACAATAAATAAATATCTCTGCATAAAAGAGAGAGAGAGAGAGAGAGAGACTATTTTCATAAAAATTCAATGATTTACGCATTTAAAAAGAGAGTAAAACTACTAAATTATTTAGAGCTTTGAACTTTATTAAATACTTGTTGCTTCTTCAGGAAGAAGGTAAAACATCTTTACAGAAGTCGAATTCACTCGTATTCAGTATTCACATTAAGTGGAAGTACGGAAAATACTCGTTACAATAGAAAGAAAATTTAATGCGTATTCCTTTCTACTATTCTTGTTTCATATTTAATGACCTACTTTACTTGATTGCATTCAGTTCTTCAGAAAGTTTATTTCCCTTTTCATATTCATTATACCCGACTGCTTGCAAAATAAATGTGATCTAATTTTGCTTCCTTTCGACTTCTATCTAATGAAAACGCCCAAAATATGAAACACATTTCGAAGAATATATGTGAAATCTATTTTTATGAACTTATCACAGAAAAATAATTTTTATTGCTCTTGAAAAGCAAAGAGAAGGGATTAATTTTTCTTTAGTATTTATGTCTGTTACAAAAACTTTGCAAAAGAAAGTGGTGTACAATATATGTCAGATTAAACAGTTTTTTGAGTTGTGGTGAACGATGTTTATCAACATTCATGAAGTTTTAGGGTTTTTTTTAACAGGAAAATGAAAATAATACTTCTATAATAAGTAATGTCAGTTCCAAACAATCACAAACATAAGGAAATTTATTTCGTATGCAAAATAAAAGAAATATTCAGAAACAAATTTCGGCAGGGATTTGAATTTGTAGTTTTGCTTTGGAGATGATTCTAACTTTTGGTCTATCAAAATCTCATAAAGTAGTTGTCCGGTATTTATTATTAATTACGGAAATTTGTTATTTTTGCACTCAGTAGCTGAATATGTTCTCTTAGATTTATAATTGTAACATAATATAGTGGCTATCGTAATGAAATTTCGTGGTGTATATATGCTGCAACACATTTGTACATTCAGTTAGACAATATTTTTACGGGATTGCAATTTACGGGAGGTGGGGGTCACAGAGTGTACATTGAATTCAAATTTTGTCGGACGACAACAAAAACATTGCCCACTAATGTGTAAAAACATTTATTTTTATTGTGTCGTCCGGGGGGTAGGGGTAGCCCCTCTGATCTCTTAAACGATGGGTCTGTGTTATATAAGTGCTATATAAGTACCTGAAATCAAATTTTCATTGTGGTAACATGCAATACATGCAAGGAGCATTAAAATCTTTCACCCAAAAAAAGCTGAGTAGTGATCAAAAATACAAAAGCTTTTAAAAGCAACTGTTTTTTTACTTCATGATACTATTTCAAAGATTTTCAAGAAAAGGTTTCAGTTCGTTTTGGCACGCAGTTAAGAAAATCCTTCTGTGTCTTTTTTTTTTTTTAGAAGTAGTGGCATATTCGAAATGCAAGTATATTGCTAAACCCTAAATGGTTCTTGAAATGCAATCTTTCTACTGTCCTGAGTTTACATACGTTCCATCTGATATGCGAGACAGTGCCTTTTATATATTATTGTTAAAAGTGTCTGTGACGAGTCCAACAAAAATATTCCAAAGCTTATATTTTTGGGTAGATCTCCTTCCGAAACAACTTTAGATCTTGTTCGTGGGTTGTTTATTTCGTGTGTAGATTTTTTTACTTGTCTACACCTAGTGTCTGGACTTGAAACATTGAACCCGAATTCGTATTCCCAGAGCGCGTGTTGCAGAGACGAACTTCACTTATTTTACTCGCTAAACGAGAAACTATTTATTTCAAGAGAAATAGATTACAAATACCACTTAAACTTCTCGGAATCATAACATTTATTTGCAATATATATATTAAGCAAAAAGAAAAAGGCAAATATTAGAAGTAAGCAAATTTAAGAAAGCAGTTATAGCAATTAAATATCTATTGATTAGAGCTAATTTAGTCTCCCAGCTTGACAAAAACTGTGAGATATTAGGTATTATTACGTTACTCTCTCTCTCTCTCTCACCACACACACACATAGGCGCACAAATGCTCATTTTTATTATATGCACAAAGAAAGAGAGAGATATAGGAGAGGTTGAGGGGAGAAGCAGTTGAATGGTTCTTTAAAACAAAATCACTTCACTGAAGAGCGTGATAATATGTTAAAAAATAAAAATAAATCAAAGATGGAAAGAAAGAAAAACTTCGGGCAAATTCCATAGTTTTCTGGCTCATTCTAAAGTTTAATTTACAAAGTTTGGAGGTCGACTTTTGCACGAGTTATACGTTATATAATTCTTATAAAGACAGTATCATTAAAGACAGCTTAGATTAAAATTCACTAGTCTAATAAAATTGACAATGCGTTCAAGTCTGGAAGGGGGTGGGGGCTTACAAAATGGTTACATGAAATTTCCTGATAGCCACATTAAATTTTGAGTTAACTGAAACCTTGACCATTTAACTGTATATGAGCAAATTCAGGAATCTGCAAATTAACTTCCAAATAGACATAAGAGCCAAATATGGTATGGAGGTATTCAGTGTCTGCTGCATTTACTAGTCTTTATCCTTTACAATGCTTAAAAAACTGAATTAACGAGTTTTATAATTGAGCTATGTCGTAAAACTCTATTGACATATTTTAATGAATAATTAAGAAAAAACCTGAATATGTGAAAATAAAAAAATATATGAATAAAAAATCGGATACTGTAAGTTAGTGTCACATTATGATTTAGACCTCATTGTAAGCGTTTTTGGAGGGGCGGGGGAGAGTTATTTGAATGAGCTCTGAAGCTTTTCATTTCTGCCAACAAAAACTGCAGATCGTGCCAGTTAAGACTCGGTTTGTATAAACATGGCGTCAGAATAACACGTTTCAGTTTTATTTCTTAAACAAAAAGCGTGTCTCATAGTTTTTGAAATTGTGTTTGAAAATGCATTGTTTTTAGCTACTTTCAAGATTTTGTTCTACTTCAAGTTGCAGTAAAAGTGAGTTATCGGAGCAACAATGTACATGAACAGCCGATTGCTAGAGATATTTAATGACTGAATTATGACTAAGTGAGAATTCTCTAACACGAAGAATGAATTAATTTTAGAAGAATAAAATGTGTACATATTGCTATTTTCTTAAGAGGTAACATATTTAATGGAATAAAGTTTCAATATCACATTTTACTACATGACCCAAAAAGGCCATTTTAAATGTGAAATTGCTGATTTCATTGATAACTGCTGTAGTCACAAGTATTTTGACTTTTAAAATTAATGCGTGAATGCATTGTGCAGTGCGTTTATTCTGTATCCTTTTACGTTTATTCCATAGGACGAGAAAATGTTGCATGCGAGTTTTGAGTAACTCAAAAAAAGTAGCAAATTCATGTCTTTAATAAAAATGTTCGACACGTGGTTAACGGGAGAAATAACTGGAAATCTCCCATGCAGTTTTCTAAAACTAAAAACGTCCTATTCGGTACAGGAAATACACACACAAATGTAAAAAAACATCTGCAAAATAAGATTTAAAAAATACATTTACTGTTATAAACATCGAGATGATTTTACGTTCTTTCGTAAAAAAAAAGAAGGCCGATATGGTTTGGTCTGACAATCTGAGCTCCAAATGGACAAAGGATCAAACATTTCCTTTCGAAAAAAAATGGGTAAAGAATGGTTAGGGCCTTTGTACCAATGGCAGCTTTTTTTTCTCTTTCCCAAAGAAAAAAATAAAGTCTGGAATTCTGAAGTCTTGTTCTCAAAGTTAACCTGTATGAAACAAAATGATCCGAAAATGGATGTCCCCCCCCCCCCCCCCACCAACAATAAAGAAACCAAATATTCACGAATATAGATAATTTATTATTATTATGAATTTCGTTGTAGGTGTTTTTCGCCTTTAATTTTATTGGTGTCATAGAACTATTGACGCATATTCTATAGGGGTGTGACATAGAAATCAAAACATCGATGTTTCAAGACATCGATCTTGTTTTTTTAATTGCTTACATACTTGAATGTGCAGTTATTCAATTACTCTCCATTACAAGCGTCTCTTTATATTTCTCAATTTAATACATCTTTTGTCTCCTGAAAAAACATCAATCGATGTCAACTAAGAAAACTTTTTTCAGTAAGATTATATGCTGCAACTGTTGATTAACTATGTTTTTTTTTTTTTTGTCGCATATTTTTCTGAACCTTTTTTTTTTTTTTTTGCTGAAATGTAAAGCATCGTAAAAAAAAAATCAAATGCAAAACAACGATGTTTAAAATGTTAATTGACAACGATGTTAATTGACAGTATTTCATCGTTTGTTATTCAAAAAAAAAAAAAAAAAATCAATATGGTAGAGATTCCAATTAGTGGTTAAAAAGAAAGATAAATTATTTTTATCGCATATTTTTAATTGTTTTTTAATAAAATGTGAAAAGGACATCGAAAGAAGAAAAAAAAACATTGAACGCGAAACAACGATCATTAAAACATCTATAATAATCATAGCATTTTTTTCCCAATGAGATTAATATCGCAACTTCTGAATAAAGGTGAAAACTCTTTAATGAGTATGCTTATCGTATATTTTTCTTTGGCTTTCTTTGCTGGAATATAAAACATCGACATCGAAACCAACATCGAACTCAAAACATCGATATTGTAAAAACATCGACCCTCAAACATCGATGGTAAAAAACATCGATGTTTCCAAAACATCGACATCGATGTTGCAGCCCTAACATTCTACTTCTTTAATAAATGTGTAAAAGTATATGCTGAGGAAAGATGGCATAGCTTAAACATGATCAAAATTATTCATACGGAAAATGTTCTTCAAAAATTATAAATGACCCACAAATTAACCGGTAACCTTCAATATTTGAAACAGAAGAAGTCATGCAAAAAAGACATTACTCTTATTCAGAAAAAATGAAAACAGATAGCAATGAAATAAATTGACTAAAGTTTTGTTAACTAAAAATCAAATGCTGATATTTGATAAAGATGTTCGTAATTAATAAATAGCGTGATGCGTTTCATAACTGACTAGCACTCAAAAGGAGAAAACACAAGTATTAATATCTATTTGGAGAAAGCACGAAAAATATTATAATGACTTGTATATGTTAGAAAGCATAGTTACTCAAAGAAAAGCAAAAAACAAAGCCGTTTTATTCTAATAGTTCGATAACTGCATAAAAACGTACATTGAAATAAATTTTGCCAAATCAGTTACTGTTATTAACTAATGGTATTCATACGTATATGATACTAGCAGCTTTCGCTAAAAATATCGTTACCAGTAATCATTATTTTACAGCTGCATAGCGAATGAAGACATTCAATAATGGACAAAAATGGTTAGATAGGAATTTCATCATATTTTATTGAAACATCTAATGAAATATTCAAAAACCGATTAGTGTAATGGTTAGAAGAAACAAAAAGAATTTTTATCTGGTCGTATATAAAAAGCAATTTCGTAATGGAAGATTCCATTAAAGAAACACCAAAATGGATTGTCAATCCACATTGAGTGCATGCAATACCATTCTAACGTGTGTTTAAGAGCATGAACTGAATACGTTACTAAAACTGAATATATTAGTAAGAGGATATTATTAGTATTGACACAAACTGCGAAAAAAAAATCTATTTTCCATATCTATCTAACCAGTATTTTTTTTTTTCATTCTTATTTGTGTTACTATTATTTTTTTCTTACTTGAACAATATAATTTATGAGTGAATATAAAAAACTAAAATTGGCCATCACGTATCGCAACTAATTTATATATCTCTTAGAAAATTAAATTTAAAAGTTAAAAAATAAATTTTTTCTAAGGTTTAAATCCCAGGTATCACAAATAACCTTAAAAGTTTTTAAGCTGTTGTCACAACGTTAATAACCATTTTACAGTGTGCTACTTGGAATAGCTCCAAATTTAGAAGTGACAGCTCGAAAATCTCACAAGAATGCTAGATCAGTGGAGATACCAAAAATTCTTAAGGGGAGGAGTCCCACTTACCCCATAACTTTCCTCTAATGTGTAAATGGGACCCTAATATAAGATAATTGTGGAGACAGAGAAGAAACTGATAGTTCAGCTACAAAAACTGTAAAGCTGATAACTATGTATTTATGAAACTTGAATGATAGAAAACCATAAAGTATTATAAAACTATTATTTTAGAAAATGATACAAATGGAAAAATTACTGCTAAATTTGGTAGAAAGAATAGAAAAAGCTACTTTTTATTGTTTTGAAGCAGTTTATGTTAGAATTGATATGGTGATATTGAGTTTCTTTCAGCGAACTTCAAATAGACGCTGCTATTAAGTGTTTCCATTTTTGTTTTTAATTTCCATTTTTTTCTATTTTGCAGAAATTGATCTAAATCGACTTTTTTATGTTTATTCAACTCTAATTTATATCTAAAAGCCAAATATATTCCTAATGGCTTTTATTGAATTTCACAAATACAATTGTTTTGTATTTTGTTTTATAATTTTCTGTAATATAGATTTTAATGTAAGTGGATATCTCGTTAATGGATGCACTTACAGAAAAAATATTTCATACTAAAATGTTGCATACTTTATCAAGTAAGACCCACAAACCTCCTTTTTGGATATGCTCACTTTAAATTTAAATAAATGGCGGGTGACCCACTTACCCCTTCCAAGCTAGAAGTGAGTCATCCACGTCATTTTTTAAAGAACATAGTGGTTGAAAATATTTAAAGCATTGTTTTAGGAAACAATACCAAACTTGTGTTTAATTAATAATGTCCAAAACCAAATAATTCATTAAGCTGAAATTATTTTGCTTCAAAAATTTTGTATAAGGTTTCAAAAACGAACTGTCCTAAAAAGGGGTCCCACTTACCATAAATAACCTTATTTCATACTGAGTTACTCTCAGGGAATGTAGTCTTAGACACAATGCAAAAATTGTATTTTTCTGTTAATCCAAAAGAAAAGGAAGGATCTAAATTCAAAGCATTGAAATTCTGTTTTCCTTTACTCCAACAATCTGTTTGTAGGACATATTCCAAAAGTTAACGAGAGAAAAGCTTTTAGGTAAATTTCATAACTGTCTTTTGAAAATATTTTATAAAATATACGGCAAGAAATCAAATAAAAATATAAGTAAATGTTAAGAGTAATTGAAAGCACTTTAGCAGGTAGTCATACGAATAAGGAGAAACAAATACTTCTTTTTCTTGAAAATGAAAGTTCAAGTCATTGTTTGTTTTGAACTGAAAAAAAAACCACGAGCAATATACCTCGTCCGCGACTCATCACGGGAAAGGAATGTAGAATCATATGAATGAATTGCCCACACATAGTTTCTTATCTAAATTACTTTCATCCGCGGACTTTGAATACAAAGGTGCGACGGAAATCTCAGATTGCTTAATACGTCATGGATTCATATCCGCTAAGCTTGATCAAATAAGATATAATTGTTGACAGAGGAATTTTTAGTGTCGGCTTTTAGTAAGAGATCATACTAAAGCATTTACTGCTACAACTGAGAAATGGAAATCATTTTCAAATTCATTTTCAAAATGAAACCCTGAACGCTATATTTTTTATCATTGTTTATTTTGGTTGTAAATGTTTTACAATGTAAAATTCATATTTATGTTCAAACCTTTTTAAAGCGGTGAGATACAATTACCGACTAACAGGGGAATAGTACGCAATGTAAGTAACTTCTATCAGTTAAAATCATACCTCCTATTCATGGAGCGCAATAGTATCTTGCTTATTGTGATGTAATCGCTTAAACACCCTATATGACAGTTGAAAGAAAGCCATAGAAATTTACTTTTATGCACTAAATGAGGTTCATTGCGAATAATTCTCAAACGAAACAAGACCAACTCTCTTAAGTTCATAGTCAAATCAGCATAGGGTATTTCATGCTCAACACGCTCCTCCGGGTTGAATTCCTTATTTCAGTCCGTCATTTAGAGGGGTCAAGGGGGGAGGGGGGAGTTGCCCCCCCCCCGCCCCCGCTTTAAGAAATCAATGTTTTTACATATAAGTGGGCGTGGTTTGCTGTTCTCCGATGAAATTGCATTGTGTTTACACCCTTTGCCACCCCCCCGGAAAATGCTTAAATGACGGGTCTGCATCAATTATTAGTTTTCATAAATACACCGACACAGTGCACTGCTAATGCTTTTTTCCCTTGATAGTTGTTTGCAAAGAAGTGTATGGACTAACATACAGTAGTTTTCTACTGATTTTAACAAATAATTAGGATTTCAGAAGAAATCTAAAGGGAAGTGTGGCTTTTTTATCATGTGATCTAAGATATTACTTTTAGAAACTTCAATATAAACAAAGAGCGTTCTATTTTTCAGTTGATTTTTCTGATTAAACAGTAAGAGAATACCATAAGAAGGGCTGATAACGTTGATTGCAGTCACGTGGGTTTTCTGTTTAAACACTATGAGTGGGGGCGAATAACGTTGACAAAAAGGTTATCTGCCCCACCCGATTAACGGGTTATTTGCCCCGCTTATGATTCAAGAGGGAGATATTACCCACATTAGACATAATTGTATAAACGCGTTTTTTTCCCCATATGTTTTCGAAGATTTAACAGACCTCCAACGAAAATTAATTTCTAAAACGAAATAAATCAGCAAGCGTAAAAAATAGTGTCCTGGCTGTATGAAAATATCATCTCGTAAGAGAAAAGAAAAGCGAAAGACTCGAAATTAGATAGGAAAAACGGTCGTGCTAAAGATTTCCTGCAGAATCAGATGAGTAAAACATAAGTACGATAGCGCAGAACTGCACTGCAAAAAATGAACTTCTGTTTTTTTTTATAATACTGGCAGCCGAGGTTCCAATTTAAAACTGTAAAATGCACAGTAATAAACAGTAAAACTAGCAATTTTAGTTTCTTACAGTAAAGTTAGAAATTTTACAGTTTATTGCCGTAAAATTTAGCTGTATTATACTGTAAAAACAACAGTATAATACTGGCGGCAGAGGTTCCAGTTTAAAACTGTAAAATACACTGTAATAAACTGTAAAATTAGCAATTTTACAGTTTATTACTGTAAGATGAGCAATTTTATAGTTTAGTACTGTAAAATGAGCAATTTGGCAGTTTATTACTGTAAAAAAAATATGTTTGGAAAAAAAATAGAACCGACTTCAGTTGGAAATTGCTCTAAAAATATTTTTTTTGTTTGAACACCATCGAAACTACTTTTAAACATAAGTTTTGAAGTCGGCGCAAAAACGATAGGAAAATGATACTTAAAAATATTTTTCCAACATTTTTCAGAGAAACCAATGAAAATTAAAAGCAAAATATTCGTACCATTACACGAATGTGTAGTAATCAATGAAATGTACGCGAATGCTCTTAAAGAACCTGGATTCATTAAAACTTATATTTATAGTTGAATTGTAGTTGCGTATGATTCTATACATTGTTTTTGCGTCGACTTCAAAACTTATGTTTAAAAGTAGTTTCGATGATATTCAAAGAGAAAAATTATTTTTTACTTTTTCGAGCAATTTCCAACTGAAGTCGGTTCTATTTTTTTTACAAACATATTTTATTTCATTCTTTTTAGCGTAAATGCACTTAAAATAATCAAAATATAGTTAAAAACTAAAAATTACGCTTTTAAATAAAGATCAGATTAAAGTTTAAATTTAGTTGAATTTCATGTTTGATTTAGTTAAGCCTTCATTCAAAATTCTCATTATCATTACTGTTTCATAGCAACCACGTTTTGTAACAATGGATTTCATATTTAATCATTTAGGACAAATCACTTTAAATTTGACTACTTATTGATTGATATCTTCTTTAATTAAAATCGTACAACTTTATAAATTAAAAAAAAACCATGCAGCTGTTCAAAAAAATCCTTGCAGACCTGGACTCAATCTCATTCCAGAAACTTTAACGTGACGCGTTTAACCATCACTTGATCATCGGGTCGCTCAATGAAGTAAGGATTTACGATTGCACATATTGTTTTAAATAACATGAAATGTTCGTTTTTCGATCATAACTTTTTTTCTAGTGAACAAATATCGTCATATGAGTACATGGTACCTAAGTTACACCATCTCCTATCGATTAAATAAAAAATCGTCCAAATCGGTTCAGTAGATCAGATGTTATGTGCGAAAAAAAAAAAAAACATGCACTTTGAATTTAGAGCCTCCTCCTTTTTTTGAAGTCCGTTAATTAGCATTTTTTACTGTTTATTACTATAAAATTAGCTGTATTATACCGTAAAAACACCATCCGTTTTTTACAGTCTATAAAAATGAAGGCACACATACTCTTTAAGACAATTCTTTTTTTTTTCCCTCCATGCTTACCAAATTCAGCATTCTTCCTATAGGCTGGATTTCTTCCTATATGCAACTCCAACAAACCATAGGGGGCACTGCAGCCACTGTTTAATGGCGGCTGAAAAAGGTAAAACACACATATGTTGTAAAGGATAAATTGATTTTAAGCTTGATAAATAGCAGTAATTTTTGTTCATGTGCATGATTTTTTGTATTTCAGTCCTTTAGAATGATTTTTTAAAGTCTTATGGATACTCTTGACCTACGTAGAAGGAGATGAGACGTTAAAAATTAATGAAAATCAAATAGTAAATTGTTCGCAAGAAATTCTAGCTGTTTCATATTCAATTTCTCAATTAAATAATTCAATTCTGCCATGCTATGTAAATTATCAATAGAATGCTCACAGATATATGATGGTAGTTTTCTTTTCACTTGATTTACCATAAGTTCTTTTCACCGATCGAATTCTGTAATCATCGTACCTTAAATCCATTTGTCTAACTGGTAAGCAAAATCTTGACAATTTGCATCAGGTTATTTCCTAGCGCAGTACTAAAACAGTAACCATAAACAAATTTTTGGCGATTAAAGATTTCAGTTTACATTTTTTATAGTTCAAACTGTAAACGTTCTTTCTCGGTTACAGATTTTTTTTTGCACAGCGATATTATTTCAAGAGTATTTTTTTAGCATACTGTCCATTTCAATTTGATGCTGTAGTAATATAAGTTCAGTTAAATCAATTACTTTTGAATTAGGCGAAGGTGGAAGACCTAATGCTATTAAATATTTCCTTTGAGTTTTAGATTTAAAAAAAACCTCGATATAAATTAAAAAAAAAATATCAATTCAAATTCTCTCAGAACAATATAGATTAAAAATATTTTCTCATAGTTTCATTTAATATACTATTGAGGAAGACTATTCGAATTATGAATCACGTAAACAAGAAAAATATGCATCAAAAACTGAATGTGCACACAACATGCCTGTGTTTTAAACCAAATAAGGAAACACGTAGAACGAATGTTTTACCTTTTTTCTGCTTTTTTGTAAATCCCGGAAAAACAACTTTTTCTAGCACTGGAGCTGTGAATTACTGTCTTTTGTGTGAAGCATTGTTTTTTTTGATAATTTACAATTATATCCTTCCACTCAAAACTGTTTTGTTTGGAAGCTTTCATGCGTTTCGCAATTTTAAACATTTAGAATCTAAGCCAGGGATTCAAGTGAAACAGGCAATCGCAAATTACAATCGCGACTGGAAATGAATTACATTAGAACGTTTCTTGATAAAAAACATCGTGACGTCAGCGTGACGTTTGCCTATGAAAAACGAGCTAGATAAAACGTCACAGCCTACTTGGCGAATAAGAGGAGATCGCTGAGTGCTTGTGAGATCTTATTGGCTCCACCCGTAGTGACGTCATGCCAATTTAAGTAGATGATAATGTAATTCACTTCCAGTAGCGATTGCAATTCGAAGCGATCGCAGTGCTGTTTCACTTGAATCCCTGCCTAAGTAAAATTGTGAAAAATATCGTCTGTTAACTGAAAATAATCTAATTCAAATAAAGTTCAAAAAAATAATAATAAATAAAAATACTCCAATGCGATTTTTTTATTTATCGACTGCCCAAGCTTAGTAAAAAAATATATTTTTCATTATTATTTTTAAAACACAGGTAAGAAAAACAAATGGAGTGTTTAAAATTCGATGTCTATAGTTGCAAATATTTCCGTCTTATTTAAGATAAAGTCTGATTGTCATTTTTAAATAGCAATATTTAGTACCCCTTGCTACAGCGTGCAGTTGTGCTTTAAAGTGATGTGAGCTGGAATATTTTAATTATACTATAGAATAGTGACGAACAGCGTTTGAACTCGATTGAATTTAGCAACTGGATGAAAAATTCGAAAATAGCAAGGTAAGCATTAAAATTCCATCTCGGGAAAATAAGTCTGAAATATGCTGTTTGAATTGTTTTAATAATCGTTATTGTAATCAAAATTCGCAAAATCTAAGAAAATATGATAAACAAGCGAAAAAACCATGCTATATTTTTTTGCATGTGCTAATTGAAGTGTAAATTATTGCAATAAAAATGGACGAATGTGAGTGGGTGTGTATGCACCTTATTGTTGATTCCACGGTCCTATGTGTGACAATTAGGCAGGAATTCAAGTGAAACACCATTGCAATCGCTTCGATGCGATCGCAAAATAAATGCTAATGCAACTTAACTTGGAACTGACGTCACTATGGGTGGAGCCAATAAGAGCTCACAAGCAGTCAGCGATCTCCTCTTATTCGCCAAGTAGGCTGTGACGTTTTATCTAGCTCGTTTTTCATAGGCAAACGTCTCGCTGACGTCACGATGTTTTTATCAAGAAACGTTCTAATGTAATTCATTTCCAGTAACGATTGTAATTTGCGATCGCATGTTTCACTTGAATTCCTGCCTTAGACTAAATTTTTACTAACATTCATGTATGTGTACGAATCATTGATGGCTAGTAGTTAAAAATTTGCTAATCAGGGGAAAGTACTTTACCCGTGAGGCAAAAATTCTTTTTTCTTATATCTTTTTCAATTGTTATTTTTCAATTAAGTATTACAATCAAGTGTGGGCAAACGTTTGGCTATCAGTTTTCAGACTTTATAAGTCCAGCAAAAATTTCTCCAAGTGTGTCGTACTCTTGTATCTGCAAATTTTTAAACATGCGATATGGTTTCCTACTAATAATTTTTTTCCGTGTTATTTTTAAAAAATTAAGCTTACAACTTTTTTAGTAATTGTCACGTGTGGGACATCTTGCGGTTTTCTCACTTTCAAAGGAATGATAAAAATAATTAATATTGTAACGAGTTCGTAGCACCTTCAACTTTCTTTAAATGAGCATTAAAATCTTGAGGAAGTAACTATAAATTTATTTACAAGTATGTACACTATTTACAATAAGAGCAGGAAACAATTGCTAAACATCCAGCAATTAGGCAGCACACAGTACACTGTACTCTCAACAGTAACTCAGCACCACGTATCTAACGTGAACAGTAATTAAGCAATTACAAAAGCAAAAACAACATTCGCCCAAAGCGAATAAAAACGAGCCTCTCAATAATCCAATCTGAGAAAAACTAACTGACTTGTGTTCAAGGCCAGTTTTTTATACTCTGAAGGACATTTCTACTACGTTCTAGAAATATCTGGAGTATTCTGTTTATTCATAAATTCGAACAATCCATTCACGAAACTTCTAGTAAAAAGAAAACAAAAACACACTCAGCGCGAAAATGTCTTCACGCTTATTAAAGTTAGGGCAAGTGTAAAAACTGCAAAGTGTTACAGGGCCGGTATACAAGTGATAAAAGTGATATCTTCAGATACTTTTGCAACATGACGTCAGATAAAACCAAAACTAATGAAAATGATGCAAGGCAGGAAAAACAACAACTATTTACAAGATTTGTAACAATATGAAAAACATAATTTATTTTCCAAATAAGAAAATATTTACCTTGATAAAAAAATAACATCTATAAAATATTAAAATTTGCTTTTATAAATTAAAATTTCATTGAGTAATAGAAATAACGATATAATTTTTACAAAACAAAGAGTGCAAAATAAATGCCATCCGGTTTCGTTGACATTCTTTAGAAATTAAATTTTAGTAGTTCTAAATGTTCATAAATTTATAGCTTTTTTACAGAAATTGCTGGAGAAATAATTTTAACAATCTCTTTTATTTAGTAAGCAGCTTTGTTTCATTGTTTAAGCTATTAAAAACAACCTGGAAGTTTTGATTGTCATATTTTATTTATGGGCGATTCTCTGTGAACTCGTAATTGACTGTCCGGACAGAGTATTTTAAAAATAAAGTGTAATAAAGTAATTATCGCTCTTAATAAAAGTAAAGCATTAATACTTTGTGGCCCAATTGTATTTGGAGTGATAACAATTTAAATTTTTTTTCTGGAAATTATCTAAGCACCAAAAACACAGTCCCCTTGCTGTCTTAGTCGTATTGTCTAACACTTCAATGTAATATTCCAAAAATCCTATTAACACAACATAAATTTGGCAATTAGTGTCTAAATATAGTATAATGCAACTATATCTTTCTTATGAAATAAGGTCTAATTACGTATTTCTAAAACTTAAAATTGTCAGGTAAATTCTGTCCGGAGTTTTTTCAAACAATCCCCTGCCACGAATTCAAAGCTGCAATAGAAAAAATCTAACTCTTGCAAATGATTTTTGGCATGAAGTTTAAAGTTCTCAGTGTGAATTTTCTGAAATTCCTGAGAAAGGTGTCGAAACGATACTTCGTTTAGTTTCAGAGCCACATTTGTGATGAAAGTATGCATCTGGGTCGTTTCGAAAACAGTCCTCTGGGAAGTGATTTTATTAATATCAATTAGTTTAATTATGAAGTATATTAGTTATTATGCCCACGATTTGTACCTAAATTTATATATAGTCTCGTAACTAATTATGTTCCAATAGTTTTGCAGATATTACGCAACAAAATGCAAATTTACAGTCCACTGGCATAGTCCCCTGCCTAGTTATACTAGGTAGGGGCTCTTACCCCCGTCATGATTTATTAGAAAAACACTAACTTCAATTGGCCCTCTTTCAAACCAAAGTAAGAAATTCATTTTCTGAGCAATAGCATGATTATTATACGAACATTTCAAAAAACAATGCCCGGACAGATTCCGTTGTGGAAAATGACGAGTTTACAGAGAATCGCCCTTATAGGCGATTCTCTGTAAACTGGTAATTGGCTGTCCGGACTGAGTATTTTAAAAATAATAAAGTGTAATAAAGTAATTATCGCTCTTAATACAAGTATAGCATTAATACTTTGTGGCCCAATTGTATTTGGAGTGATAACAATTTGATTTATTTTTCTAGAAATTACCTAAGCACCAAAAATACAGTCCCCTGGCTGTCCCAATCCCATAGTCTAACCGTTAAAGATAGTATTTCAAAAAACCCATTAACATGACATAAATTTGGCAATTAATATCTAAAAATAGAATAATGAAGCTATATTTTTCTTATGAAATAAAATGTAATTACGTATTTCTAAAACTTAAAATTGTCATGTAAATTCTGTCCGTTATTTTTTCAAACAGTCCCCTGCAACAAATTCAAAGCTGTAATACGAAAAATCTATAACTTTTGCAAATTCTTTTTGGCATGAAGTTTAAAGTAATCAGTATGAATTTGCTGAAATAGCCGAGAACGGTGTTGAAACGCTACTTTGCTTAGTTTGAGAGCCACATTTGTGATGAAAGTATGCATCAGGGTCGTTGCGAAAACAGTCCTCTGGGAAGTGATTTTATTAATGTCAATTAATTTAATTATAAAACATATTAGTTATTATGTCTACGATTTGTGCCTCAATTTATAGGTAGTCTCGTAACTAATTATGTTCCAATAGTTTTGCAGATATTACGCAACAAAGAGCAAAAACACAGCCACCTGGCACAGTCACCTGCCTAGTTATACTAGGCGGGGGACTTACCCCCTATCATGATTTATCAGAAAAACACAAACTTCAATCGGCCCTCTTTCAAACCAAAGTAATAGATTCACTTTCTGAGCAATAGTATTATTATACTAACATTTCAAAAAACCGTGCCCGGACAGATTTCGTGTGAAAAATGACGAGTTTACATAGAATCGCCCTTATAACACATGCGTTTCTTTCCATCCTTTTAACTATTTTAGATGGAACCTATCATAGTAAACAATGATCCATTTTCCACATCTTGGTCTCTTTGAAATTAATTTTGTGAAACTGTTCGATTGAAATGCGGAAGTTTCCTGCCGAAAGGCAGTGTGTTCTGCATGTTATGTCCTCGCCATCGCACTGATCTTCATGGAAGCTAGATATGCCTTTGATGCTTATAGGTTTTTTTCGGGGATTCTTGCTGCCCCCCCAGCCCCCATGTGTTTTTTCTACCTCCGCTTTTCCAACGTAGAACACTATCGGGCTTAGGGTGAGTTTTCTGCGAAGTTTGCAAAATCTTTGTTACATCGAACTAATTGCTTTTCGTCTTTACTCATTACCTTTTGACGAACAAGTCTTGCATCACCCACCACACCATCAACGACTTCCTTTCTATGAGAAGTTGCAAAATATTACCAGGTAAAATGATTTCTTCATATTTTCCTGTCAGCATAAAAAGCAAATTTAACATGTACTTATTTTAGAATTAGGAATAAGATTCATTACTAAATATGATTTATTCCTCCGGACTTATTCCAAAACAAAAAACTGTACATAGAAACAACAGTAATACTTAGAAATTTTTGTGCAGAGCTAATTTTGCTGAAAATCAAAATACCCTGAACGTGGCGTCACGCGTAAGACAATTTTAATTACCTTATAATTAATTATTAAATTGAAATTATTTTAGAATATTTTAAGAAATCTTAATGCATCGTAAGTTTGCGTACAAGTCATAATCATTCCCAGCTTCAGCTTTTAGTTTAGTATAAATTTCCAAGTATACAACTATTCTATCACGTGCGGGGAAAAATTCCTGATAACTTTAACTTGTAATAAAATTAGTTGTACTGCAGTAAAATCCTTAAAATAAATCATAAAATGAAAAAGACACTCACCTTTTTTTAAAACAGAAATGTCCGACTTAATATGAAAACAAAGTAAAATAACATTGAAAAGAACATGGTTTTTTACTCTACACCATTCAGCGGTGTCAGCCATCTTTGATGTCCTGTTGCCACTAAAAAAACAAAATACTGGAAAATTATTCCTAGATACATATAATTTGAAGTTTCAAAAATAAACTTAGTATCTTTATCCCTTTCAAAAACGAAATTTTTTCAGGCTGTAAAATGCCCCGTTTGCCGGAACAGTTCTTATGCAAATCTACAATTTGAGTCGGATCTTTACTAAATTTGACACAGTCGTCTTTTGATGCTTAGGAATTCACACAGAAGTGTTTTCGCTGATTTAAAAGAAAAATAAATGATGCCTTACTTTCGTAGTTTTATAAAGCATAAAGGAAACAACAACAAAAAAAGCACATTTAAGAAATATCATTCATCATGCTAAATTACCACGCTAAAATAAAAAAAAAATCTTTTCTTGTTTTAATGCAACAGTACAACTGTGGTTTTAAAATGTCACAATGGGTGTAAATTGTATATTCTTGGAGATTTGGATTTAAATTAAACGCTGAAAAGAGTCAATAAAAAGCGACGAAGCCCATAGTAGGATCGAACCTACGATCTTCGCGTTTCCAGCTCAATGCTCTATCCAATCGTGACACAGCATCTTAGCTTTCGGATGCTATTCATTAAAGTAATGTGTAACAAAACACTAAATTTTTTTTGGCAAAAATAATTTTTAGACAGTGTTTTTTTTTTTTTCGTCAACAGCCGGCACGATAAGAATATTGTATGAATTTATTCAGTTCACCCTTATTCTCATAACATTCCCCATTTACTTAAGTATAACTCACTAAAATGCTCCTAAAACTAAAGTTCTCATTTGACATAGGACCGGGTTTTAGCAAACCAGTTCAAAAAAATTCACTTCAAAGACCTGAAATCATGCTTGAGGTATGAGAGAACGCTTTGTCTTGAGAAAAAGAAGAGACTTTGTGAAAAGGAACACCTTTGGCAACATATTAAACTTCGGAACATCTTAATGATTTTGGAATGTGTTTTTGGTTTTATAAACACTGTGGGAGCGACTCCACCTACAACGAGGTGTACCCAAACAATAACGTGTCTTCTTTCGAATTGAGGCTTTGTAAAGAAACTCTGTTCACGACGCATATCTCGCCTATACTATCTAAAGCGCAGGTCAATATGGAACTCGACATTGACAGGCCAGGCACCGTTTGATGCTATAAGCATGATATGCGTCAAGAACATGTTATCTTTACTAAGCGTGAATTCGGAAGAGGACATGTAATTAGTCGAGATATCGCTTTGTTGCTGATACAGAGTTTACAAGATCAAAAACACATTCTAGGATTATTGAGATTTTCTAGTCCTTAATATATTGCCAAAGGAACTCATTATCACAAACGGAAATGATTTATTTTAACAAAACAACGCGTCCGCTCATACCTCAAGCTACGCAAAGTCATGGTTTCATGACTTTGAAGATAATTTTTTGGAATTGGTTTGCCAAACGCCCCGTCCACAATTCAAATGGAAACTTATGGGGCATTTTAGTGAGTGATATTTAGGCAAATGGTGAATGTGACGAAAATATAGACGAACTGAATAAATTCATACAAAATTTGTCGTGGTAAATAGAGCTTAAGTGACAATATGAAATTATGCATAGTTTAATTGAATCAAAGATTTGTTCACTTCAACAAAATTACCCTTTTCTTTCGTTTAGAAAATATTTTTGGAGGAAAAAATGCTATTTAATAGTTCTATTCAACTTTTGCATCTTTTCTTGAGCTAATTCTTTTTTTTTTTAATTGAGAGCTTTAATCGAATCGCAGTAGAGCTCTTGTCGACTTCCTTTGGTTGTTGGCAAAAATTGGTACAAGACTTATTGTGGGTCTGAGCCGGTCTACAGTTATCATTTCTTTTCAGGAATTGTTTTTTTTTCTTCATTTATTTATTTATTTATTTTTTTACGTCTGAGAATCTGCAACAATGGTAGGTTTAAATGAAAATGACACCTCAGCGGTTATTTACGGAATTAATACTTTATTAATTTCTGCTTGTTCTTGCTCGCTTAGAAATGATGAATTGTCTATAAACAATTTTATAATTCTGTGCGGGAAGAATATTAGCAAGAAGTGCGAAATGTTTAAAAAGCATTGATCCTTTAAAATAAGTTCAAGTCTGACATGATATGAAATTATCATAATTGCATTTGTGAATAAGTTTACAGTTATACTGAGTGAAATTCAAAATCATTAAAGGCGCCACAACGAATCATTCATTTAAATATATTAGGCGTTAAAACATGTTTGGCTGTCATACACAAACTCCTAGCTAGCAGATTTGGCAACGATTCAAAAACTCAGATTAATTGTTCCGACAGTCTTCTGCTTCTGTTTGGTATATTTCACTGCCAAAACAAATTGGATTCATATCATCAACAACGCTTTACTATTACCGTTAAGGAATAAAATCTTTAGATCTGATGGTTTTACTAGCAAAAGTTGTAATTCATTTTTTAAATTATTTTATTGTTTTTAAATAAATATTTAGTAAATATGTAAGAGCTTATTTTTTAAACTAAACATATATTTGGCTCTTTATTACGTTTGAATGCTTCTTAAATTTAGAATTAAAAATACACTGCTCGACATTGAAAATGCAACACCAAGAAGGAGTGGTCAGAAATTCATGCAAATTTTACCGTAGACGCACGTCACTGAGTTATGCAAATGATATGAAATGCGCAGCTCTCCGACGCACGTGAAGTAAGATATAAGAGAATGAAGTTGAAAAGTGGGCTATGTTCATGTTGGTTTTTCTGCCAGACTAATTATCGGAGAAATTTGGTTTTTGTCTCGAAGGATACGTGTGATAGGAGGAAATGCCACGCCGTCCTCAACGAAGACACTTCCAGCATATAGACGACTTTACAAGGTGATCGGACTGAGAAGAGGAGGATGGTCCATACGTCAAATTGCAGCTGATACCCACATGGATGCAAGCACTGTGCATCGGCTGTGTCGGAGATGGTTGGAAAGAGGAAATGTAGCCACATTGAGGGGTGCAGGTGCAGCCAGAGTAACGTCAGACCGCTTGGATCGACGGATTCACCGACAAGCTGCGACGGACCCGCAAGTCACTTGTACGTCGATTCTGCAGCACGTGCAAGGTACCTTGGATGTTTCTGTGTCGACCAGAACCATTTCCCGTCGACTGGTTGCACGTGGCCTGCAATCACGGCGCCCGCTAAGAAGACTGCCATTGACCTCACAGTACAGACTCCAACGTTTGGAATAGTGCCGGACCAGAGCGACGTGGATGGCAGAAGGGCAAACCGTAGTGCTCTCAGATGAATCCCGCTTCTGTTTGTCCAGCGATAGTCATCGCATACGTGTGTGGCGTCGACGTGGAGAAAGATCGAATCCGGTAGTAACTGTGGAACGCCCCACAGCGCGACAACGTGGCATAATGGTTTGGGGCGCTATTGCATACAATTCCGTATCACCTCTAGTTCGTATTCGGGGCACTATGACGGCCCAACGATATGTAGATAATGTACTGCGGCCGGTGGCAATCCCCTACCTTCAGGGTCTGCCAAATGCAATTTTTCAACAGGATAATGCCCGGCCTCACAGTGCTCGAATCAGCCAACATGCTCTACGAGGTGTACAGATGCTTTCCTGGCCACCATACTCTCCTGACTTGTCACCAATCGAACATGTGTGGGACGTGATTGGACGCCGTTTGCAGAACCTGTCACTGCCTCGTTCAGAGGACGAATTAAGGCAATGGTTGGTTGAAAGGGAATGGAGTGCCATCCCTCAGGACACCATCCGCAGGCTTATTGACCCCATGCCTAGACGTGTTTCTTCGTGCATCGCTGTCCGCGGTGGTCCTACTTCTTACTGAGCCGACGCCGTCCTCGCTCTAAATTTTGCTTATTTATTTTGAAATAAATATCACTTATTGTTCCATGCTGTCTCTGTCTTCTTACCAAATTTCATCAATTTCTGACCACTCCTTCTTGGTGTTGCATTTTCAATGTCGAGCAGTGTATATATATATAAATATTTACTTGAACTGTATGTATTTTTTCCCTCATTTTTGTACATATTTCTAATAACTTTACGTACAGAATACGTGCTGGAAATGTAGAAAGATTTCAAGGAATATGTTTGATTATCTTACATTTTGAAAAGGTAGAAATGCTTCTCACTTTCTAAGAGGTTTAAAAGTTGGCGTTCTAAAATTATGTAATTACCAAAATGGCTCTTTGTTAAAAAAATTACACAAAGCAAATCAAACTTTCATTCTGCATAAGATTTATGGAACACATGTTTGAAAGAACCTTTTCTGTTTTATTTTTTCACCTCTTTGTAATTGTGTCTTTAATTACTTTGCAGTTAAATAGATATGTAACAAAACGAATGCAATAATAAATCTATGGGCATGAAAAAATAAATAAATTTTGCTTTCCTTGTCATTTGAGTAACTTCCTTTTAAAGTACGATTCAATACTTATTTTGTTCGCATTACTATTTCAAGAACAAATTTATTGATAGAATATATGATTTCTAACATTGCAAAGCGACTTTCAATCATTCAGGATATTCGTTTAAATTAATGCTATAGGGTCATTCCATGTCAAGTGATCCAACGTTTTTTTCCCTTACCTTTTGTATTTCTTTCAAATTTGGCTCATCAATTGTACCCCTTGAGGTAATCAAAAGTCTCAATTTTTAGATTTTTATCTCTATTATTTTTTTATTTATGAGACTTTGAACTTTAGAAAAACCCTCGTTTTTCCATGGATGAGGGAACATAAAAGGGACCATAACTCGGCAACAAATATAGATAGAACGATTTGGTAAATGGCATTTTAAAGTACGTTAGTTGCCGTTTAATCTTATATGCAACATGACTAATTTTACAAAAATTTAAATTTCATTTTATTTAAATTTCATTTTTTAAAAAATGAAATTTAAATTTAAAATTTAAATTTCTCGGAAAAAATATAATAATTTTTTTTCAAAAAATTTTCAAAATTTTTTGTGCATTTCACTTTTGTCTGTACAAAGTTTTAGGTTGGGATCTCAATGGGATCATATTTTTTTAAATTTTTTAATGAAACTGTATAGGAAAAAAATGATATTTTTTAGATTATATTTATTTAAATACTAAGTTCTCTTGCTTGTGATGGTTTAGAAAGTAGTAAGTAAACATGAATATGCTTGAAGTGAGCTGCCATGAGCTTGTAGATTTGTCAGGTTCCTCCCCCCCCCCCGCCCTCCCTCCCCTGCACAACCACTCTTTTTTATTTCAAAACTATTCAAAATGTTTAAAAAAAAACTTTTTTGTACTAAATGAATAGTAAACTCTTACTTAAAGTTGGTAAATGGGTTTCCTTATAACTAGACGAAGTATCCCACCCCCATCAAAATATTCCATTAGCACTCTACTAATATGATGTCTAACCTGAAGATTGAATACTATTATTTTTACCCTAGGTAAGTGAGCTCGCATGAACTTGTAGATGGGTCAGCTCTCCATCCCTCCCTTCCCGGTCCAACCATTTTTTCCGCAAACTGTTCAAAATGTTTAAAAAAAACCTCTTTGATACAAAATGAATAGTAAACTTATTTAAAGTTGGTAAATAGACTTCCTTATAACAAGACGAAGTACAGCATTTCCCCCACACAAATATACCGTTAACACTATACTAATACAGTGCGTCGCAAAAGTTTAAGCACTATGCAAATTTTTGAATAAAACGAAATCTTTTCAGCAGAATGCTTTCATATTTATACTGTAAGTGGCTACTATGACTCTAATGAAGTGTTTGAAGTTTTGAAAAATATAACCGCAACGAAAATCAGAAAATACAAAAGATATTTTTTTGGCTGTCGCAAAAGTTTATGCACAGATAAGATTTTATGCAAATACCTCTTGAAACGTGATGTGTGAAGAACCAGTGCGGTTCTTTTGAACGAGTTATTTCGTGTAGCAATGGCTTAAAGTGATATCAAGATGCCGAAGTCACTACAGTTCTCGTCTGAAGAAGTTGTAAAACTCTGGAAGCTAAAAGTAGAAGGTAACTCTGTTATGCAAATTTCAGTGATTTTAAATCGATCTAAACGTTGTATTTATAATGTTCTGAAACTTAGAAATAAATTCAAACCTGCGTTTCGCTCAGGAAAACCGAGAAAAACTACCTCTCGTGAGGATAGAAGAATTAAAAAACAGGCCTTAGCTGAAAATTTGTCACTTAATCAAATAAAAAGACTTGTAACAAAATTATCACGTGATACCATAAGCAGACGAATAAAAGAATCAGTATTTATCAAAAAACAAATTTAGCTCGAAAACCTTTTCTGAAAAAGTGTCACAAACAAGCAAGACTGCAGTGGGCAAAGCATCATATGCATTATAGTGACGAATGGATTACTGTTGCGTTCTCTGATGAAAAAAAATGGAATTTAGACAGTCCAGATGGGTTCTCATACTACTGGCGTAACTTGAGGAAAGATCCCAAGTGCGTATTCAGTAGGCTACATGGTGGTGGCTCAGTCATGGTATAGGGCGCTTTTTGCTTCAACGGACAAACTTCTCTTGGCTCTCTAAAGGGTAGACAAAATTCAAAAAAATATCAAGATACCCTGAGAAAGCATTTGTTACCATTTGGTGAAGTCCTAGGTGGTCCTGGTTGGATTTTTCAGCAAGACAACGCTTCAATACACAATTCCCGTAGTACGAAAGAATGGCTTGCTTCTCAAAATATTAGTGTAATGAACTGGCCAGCACTCAGCCCGGATCTAAATCCCATAGAAAACATCTGGGGAATTCTCGCACGTGACGTATACCAGAATGGGAAGCAGTATTGCTCTGTGCAAGAGCTTAAATCTGCAATCAAGGAAGCCTGGTACAGACTAACTCCCGAAACCTTCCATAATCTCGTGCTATCGATGAAAAATCGCATAATCGAACTCCTCAGATGCAACGGTAACACCATAGACTATTAAAAGATTTTTATGCATTCTAAAATATATATAATTCCGTTTTTGTGCTTAAACTTTCGCGACAGCAAAATTTTGATTTTATCATGTAATCGTATTTTAATTTCTATGAATTGTTTCCAAATTCGAAACATAGATTTGTAAGCTGTTTGTTTAATTACAGTAAAAATTTCAAATCTATTTGGTGTATACTTTTCGTCTTATCAAAAGATTTTGGTTGTGCTTAAACTTTTGCGACGCACTGTATAACGTCTCACCTGGGGATTGATTTGAGGATCATTTTCACCCTAGGTATATATTGTTTTACAAACGAAGTGTTTCATTTTCAATCCGACCTTCACAATGTGTACTTCCATTCAATAACTGAATTTAAACTTATGATTCATTTTATCCCCTAACCCAGCACCAATCTTTAATTTTAGAGGGAGAAAAGAAATGGTTCTCCCCAAGATCATAGCAAACAGCAAAATAGCACTGTTTCCCCTTGTTCTCATAATGTTTTCCCATTATTTTCACACAAAACTGAAAAAAAAAAAAAAAAAAAAATCAAAGTATCAGGTCATATGTCAGTCCCCATAACTGCCTTTCCTTTCGCTTATTGGACAAAGTTCATGAGCTTATAAGAAAGAGTAATGAACAAAACAAACTGAAACACTACCAGATATCAGTACAGACTAAGGATTTGAAATGGGGGGAGAGGGATGATAAAAAAAAATAAAAGTCTGAAGAGGGAAGGTAGGGTAAGGGGGGAGCAGTCTGTAAAGAAATTAAACGACATGAGAGGTTATGCTCAAAAAAGCAGTGTTTGTTTAATCTATAATAGATTTTAATATATGTATTTATAGAAATGTCTTGCTGTATTACTGTCCTTTACAACAAAACGAAAAAGAAAACAAACAATTTAAAAAAAAAATTAAATAACAGCTGCACAGTAGATAATGTTGAAAGACAGTTATGGAGACACAGACATATGATCTAGTACTTCGATTTCTTTTCAGTTTTGTGCGAAAAGAATAGAAAAAACAATGAAAACAAGGAGAAACAGTGCTATTTCGCTGTTTGCTATGATCTTGGGGCGAACCATTTCTTTCCTCCCTACAAAATTGAAGATTGGTGCTGGGGTAGGAGATGAAATGGATCATAAGTTAAATTTCAGATATTGAATGGAAGTACACTTTGTGAAGTTCGGATCGAAAAAGAAACACTTCGTCAAAAAACAATACATATACCTAGGGTAAAAATAATCCTCCATTCAATCCCCAGGTTAGACGTCATATTAGTATAGTGTTAATGGTATATGTGAGTGGAGGAGGGGGATACTTCGTCTAGTTATAAGGAAACCCATTTACCAACTTTAAATAAGTTTACTATTCATTTTGTACCAAAAAGGTTTTTTTTTAAACATTTTGAACAGTTTTGAAATAAAAAAGAGTGGTTGTGCAGGGAGGGAGGGGGGGAGGAACCTGACCAATCTACAAGCTCATGCCAGCTCACTTCAAGCATATTCATGTTTACTTACTACTTTTTAGACCATCACAAGCAAGAGAACTTAGTATTTAAATAAATATAATCTAAAAAATATCATTTTTTTCCTATACAGTTTTATTAAGAAATGTAAAAAAATATGATCCCATTAAGATCCCAATCTAAAAATTTGTACAAACAAAGATGAACTACACAAAAATTTTTGATATTTTTTGAAAAAAATTCATTATATGTTTTTCGAGAAATTTAAATTTGAAATTTAAATTTCATTTAAAAAATAAAATTTTTATAAAATTAGTCATGTTGCATATCAGATTAAACGGCAACTAACGTACTTTAAAATGCCATTTACTAAATCGTTCAATCTATATTTGGTGCCGAGTTATGGTCAATTTTATGTTCGCTCATCCATGGAAAAACGAGGGTTTTTCCAAAGTTCAAAGTCTCATAAATAAAATAATAACAGAAATAAAAATCTAAATATTGAGACTTTTGATTACCTCAAGGGATGCAATTGATGAGCCAAATTTGAAAGAATTATAAAAATGTGAGGGAAATTTTTTCTCAGATTTTGGATCACTTGACATGGAATGACCCAATACCAATAATAGCAGCAAGTGTCTTCGAAAGTGTCGTAGTTTCAGAAATCAAATTTTAATGCCTGTAAACAACATATTTATTTTTTTATTAGAAATTTAATTTTCCTCAGATATCCCCCTTCACGAAGTACCGTTTTATTTCAACTTTTTACTTCGTTGAAAGCTCATGAATGTATACGTTGACGGAATGTACGCTTTCCAGAACCCCAACTAACCGATTTCAATCACTGTATCCGTGGTCACGGGAAATGAAGAACATAATTGCATCGAAACTAACTTGAATGGTCTAAAATATTGGAGCTTTTTCATCGCTTTGAACAGTCCGGTTATTAATGGAAAAAGGATGCACCCGATTGCCCAGCGGACAAATTCCCGTTTCAAAGATTCGTTGATGGACATTCTCTCAGATTTCGATCCCGATTCCATTTGCTGGAGTATATATAGTGGGAGGGGTGCCAGAGATCAATCAAGCGAGTAGAATTGTCTGCAATTGTGCGTCAAACTGGGTCTGCTGTTATATGAAATAATGAGAAGAGGAACTAGAAGGCCTTCTTCAGATGGGTTTTGTCCATCCGCCCCTGGTTCCATCAAAGAGTTTCCGCTTAGAAAAGACCGCGACAAATCGTTGGGCTGTTTCCTTCCTCCCCCATCAAAATATGACACTCATCGATTGAAGGAACTTCGCCTACGGTCAGTTCGGACCGAAGATAATGAAATAGACTTCCCCAATCATCTGATAAATTGAGGACCAGGATGGATGGATCAATTCGATAGTTTTCGCATCATGTATTTCATGATTTTCTGGAATGCTATCTACGGGTATGTTAGCAGACACTTCAAGCGCTTTATTGCTACTTAAGACCAAAGAGAGAGAACATTTCCAAAAAATTTCTTTTTAATAGAGATTTCATGTTCATTTACAAACTTTTATGCAACGGTTTGAAGTTTCTTAGACATTAGTAACGTTTTAAATTGCAAGCTTAATATTATATCTGTAAATTGTAAATTGCTGTGTTTACTAAAGATGCCTACCCATTGGTAACAGTCGGTTCATTTCATTCGACTTATACGTATTTCCCCATTTTCTTTGAACCTTAATACATGGGTATGTTAGGAGTAACTTAATGTAATACT